>JACEIK010013967.1:0-23240 GCA_018107945.1 Datura stramonium
AATTCATTAAAACCTACAAAACAAAGACTAATCATGTTGGTTAGTACATGTATTCACATTTATATAAAATTACATGAAAATGTATATAATAAATTACATAACCAAGACTAAATTAAGGTATAAAGCATCACTCGGGCATGCTATTTTGCCCGAGATCAATTACACCGCTAAACTCCATTTAATTACAAATTCATCTTGGATAATAAGTTTCGGGCCGACGAGAAATGAATGTATGGAGTTATTTATTGAAATCTAGCTCGGGTTGTTGGAGTCCCACCGATTAGAAGTTGTAGAAATCACTTATAATTGAGTCCTAAGTGTCTACAAGTGATAAGTAAGTATTTCTACCTTCTAAACTTTTGGAAAATTGTAAGCTTTCGGCCAAATTGAGCATGGTATGACTTTTGGTTGTTGTGTTCCGTAAATGAAGTTTATAGCCATATCTCTCAGCATAAGGGATGTAATTTGGAGGAATTACAAGCTTTAGGTTGGAGCAGAAATCGACAACTGAAGTATGTTAGAGCTAACCTCTTCGACAAGTTATTCTCGCTGTAAAACTGATATGACTTGTACTTCTGTAGTAGTTTAAGGACTCGAATATTGTTGTTAGTCATAACGAATAGATTTGAGATTGTAGCGTAGTATCCCTAGTTGGGGTTGATCGTATTTCATACTTCCTCTCTCCATGAATAGCTAGAGGGGCTGCTAATTACATGAGCTGCTTACGAAGCTACAAACTGCTTACGGAGCTATGATGCTGCTGATGCTTATAGAGCTATAGACTGCTTACAAATATATGATGCTACTGTCAATTACAGAACTATAGACCCTTTTTAGAGATACGAACCTGAATTGCTTATGGGGCTACTAAATTGCTTACAAAGCTACTAAACTATAAACGAAGCTATTAATTATCTGAAAGGACTAAAGTGAAGCCTTTGGGGTGATATTGAAGTATCTTATGAACTCTTTCTATGCAAAAAGGCATTGTCGACCCTCACTAGGGCTTAGTGTTCCGGAGACACAATTGTAATCGCATGTGGGGCCTTAGGAGTATCAATAGGTGTATATAGACTGATTAGCACTTGGCGGGCTTATGGGAGCTCAGGTAGGTTATCTCTGTGTTAATTGTACCTTCTAGGTTTAAAGGATCGCGGTTAGGTTCTTATTTTAATATTATCTGCTAGTTGTAGCTCATGATTATGACATTGTGTAGGTTAGATTCTAATTCCTGTTGCTAATTATTTTTAGTTCTTTTAGCATATTCTATTCAGCTATTTCTATTATTGCCCTTCATATTCAGTATAATTGTACTAACGCCACACATAGAGCGCTACATACTTGCCTACAGGTGCTAACAGATAGGGTTTGAGACCTGCTTAGCAGCCGCTCGGAGTTAGCAAATTGGTTAGCTCCTTTCCTCTAGAGTTGCCAGTATCTATAGGTTTTCTTATCTTTATGATGTATAGCTTTTGGGTAGGTCGGGGTCCTATCTCGATCAATATCTTATTCCTAGAGGCTTGCAGACTATAGTTCTTTTGGTTAGTCACACATTATTGGTCGAGTGAGGCCTATATATATGTTCATATATGTGTTGCAGGCCACATGGGCCCCATTAGTTTACCTATTAGCAGCATGATGGTCTTGTTGGCCGCATAGGAGGTTGATATTACTGTATTGATTATGACTTCTAGGTTAGTTGTTTTTATGCAGGTTTGTTGTGCAACCTTGTTGGCCTAAGACTGTGTTTATAGCCGAGATATAGCTATTTGTTTTCTTAATTATGTGTTTCTTACAGGTGATCTTGGGAATATTTACGCGCCCAAGTTCTATTTTATAGCCATGTTTTATCCATGTTTGTACCTTAATTTAAGAATAATCTCATGTATTTATGTTTAATTGTGTGCCGGAACTAACCAACATAATTAGCCTTTGTTTTGTAGGTGTAATATGCTAAGGAGGGGCTAAAAATGATGTTCAAGGCACAAGTGAGAAGAATGGAAGTGATAGAACATGAAGGCAAGTGACATGCCAAGGGAAGGCTGGCCGTGCCAGGCAGCATACCATGCTTTGCATGTGACGGGAACAGTGTCGTGCCACTCCCCATGTTGCGGGCGCAGAAGATTCCATAGAGTAGGCGCCTTGCACGATGGCAACGTGCCATGCCAGGCGTCTTGTGTTTCCAAGTCGTGCCACGGTGTGCGGGCAGCGTGATGGCCTCCGTTCCATGCCCGATTGCACAATGCCATGACATGCTAGCGACGAGATTCCAGTGAGATGCCGCGATGGATCTGTGCCACGCTGCGTGGTTGGCACGACCAGTGGCGTGTCATGGAGGCAGTTTGGGCAAGGCTAAATTTTTGCATTCTTCACTTAGTATAAATTCTACACTTGGTTATTTTATTTAGATATCATGAAATATTTGGAGAAACGAAAAGAAGCGAAGGCAGAAGGAAGGAAACTCTACCTAGGATCCATAACTTTTCATTCTCTTTTATCATTCTTGTAAGTACATTACTTTAATCATGTTTTTAAGTAATTGTGTGAACATGAGTGGCTAGAACCCTTCCTCTAGGGTTGAGGCAACATGATATGAATGTAATTGCTTGAATTCATCATTGGTTCGAGCTTTCATTGTTGTTTTGTCTTGCATTATTAATTATCATTGTTTTTATGCTTGATCACCATGAAAACAAACTTGTTAAGCTTAGCAAAATCTCGAAGGAGTAACCCTAGGTTAGAATGAAAGAATGCAAGGAGAAAGTTCTTGTTTTTACGAAAGGATTTGCGGTTAGGATAGAAATTATACCTAACTTGCCTTGCTTGGTTAATTAAATAGGATGATAGCTAGACACTGACTTAGAATTGTCATGTCACCGCTCGGAGAAGCAGTTGTGAAACTAAGTTTGGTTAAATGATTATAGGTACGAAAGTCCATAATCAAGGGCATAAACCCCGTAAACCACATCCATATTGTTAATTTCTTACGAATTAGGACATCACATCCCTGCTTAATGATGTAGGTATGAGACTAGTTTGTTGTGTTTAGAGGCTCGAAAGACCATGAACATTTCATATTAACTCTATGAGACAACAATTGAATTTCAGATACTTGAACCATTGTGAAGTTTAGCATTGCATGATTGTCAGGCCTTAACTCTAGATTCTTATTATTATTATTTCCTGATTATTTTGTGATCATCACATGGATTTAGTTTAAACAATCGAAATCTCTACAATCAACACTTGTGGAATTTAATATAGCACTTGAACTTGAACATTCGCTGAAATAGTTCAGTCCGTGTGGGTTCGACATCCCGCTCTTCAAAGTCACTTTACTACTTGTACGACCGTGTAGGCTTTCACGTGCACTGGGGCGCAACAACAGGCACCAGAGGTGCATATGCCCAGCTAGGTCAGCTCAGGGTCAAGTGTGGCACTAGGTGCTAGTCACGCCTCCCAAGGTGGGGCATGACATGGTGCTCTTGATAATATGTTTTGGATGTTATGTTCTTGATAGTGGAGTCTTGAGGTGATATTCTTGATGGCAAGTTTTGGTGACATGTTATTGTGATTGTTCTTGATTGTATATTTTGGTGGTATAATCTTGGGTTAATGATTGTGATAGTATTAATAAATGGAAGAAGTGAGGTGACCAGACCTAGTTTGATTATATGAGCTCAATGTTTCAATTCAATTATTAGGAATGAAAATGTAAGGCTAGTAGTATAATTAACTAGCTTAAAAATCCGAGGTAAGGAAGAACTAGTATTTATGAGGACCTGTAGTAGCAAGATTGTGTAATTAAATCTGAATTACATTAAAATGGTTATTGTACATTAACAAAGTTTCTTTGTGAATGAATACATATAAAAAGATGATGATAGGCCTTAGTAAGTTGTCTTGAAATGGGGATTACTACACACAATATGTTGATCAATATTGAAAGAACCTAATTATGTGATAGATCCTTATTTGAGAGGGTAGGAAAGGTTAAACCAATTAATTATGAAGGTTTACTTTGTGTGTTTATTTATTGTTATAGATGACGCAATAATGAGCTAATTGATAGATAACTAAAAAAAAGAAAGTTACGGTTATGAGGAGTCAACTTTAACTGAGGATTTACACGAGTCATGAATTTCTAAATGTGATTACTTGGTATTCAAACACTAACCATGATATGATAATGATGATTTAGTTATGTTCTGTGAATGAAATTCGAGATGAATAAATATCATTTGTTGTTGTGAAATTAAAGTGAAATTGTAATAATTCAATGTGTACTTATGAGGGGTCATATGTGTTGACTAAATTAATAGTATGTTGAATTATATAGATGATTATTGATTTTAATGTCTTTCTTAACTTCTCTATAAGTGGACCGAATGAAATGCATATAAAGTTATGCCGATGAATGTTGGTTGATATCTCACTCTGAGTTGTCACATGAGGTGACTGATTGATAAGCATATTGGATATATTGGTGACAGTTGGATAATGAGTCCTTACCCTGAGATGATCCGAGGTAAGCATCCGTATGAGCAGACTAGTGTGTGTATGAGTACTTCCATATGAGTGGCTCGTGCCCGAGGTAAGAATTCGGGCGAGTAGTATGAGTGAATGCACAGACAGGTATGATTAAATGCTCATATGGCTGGGTGTACGAACATCAGTACACAAACATGTATGACGAAGGATTTATACGGCTGGGTGTACAACATGGATTTCAAGAGTCCCCTGCAGGTCATTACTGAAGTGCAGAAATAAGACCCTTTGGCATGTGTATACAGTGATGTGATGGAGGCGTGTGCCCGACATATAACTGATGATATGATTGTGATAGATCGCATTACAAGTATGTCGTGATATACATACAGTTGTGAGACAGATATTGGTACAGGTATGTTTGATATACATCTGTGTGACAGAGTTCAGTGACAGATATGACATCGATATAGGTACAAATATTTGTGTAATACACTAGAAGTGCCTAAGAAAAGACTGGGGATTTGAAAAGGAGATTAGTAGGAAAGTTGCACAGGACGACCCGTTGTATGAGTCATGAGAAGCTCCCACAGACCGTTGGTCCCTGTCGTGGTGAGAATGTGGTCGGCTGGTCCAGGACCAACAAGCCATAAAATGAATCGTTGGTCCGTGTAATGAGACGTGGCAAGAAGTTGTTGTAAGAGTGGTCCTTGTCAAGGTGACCAGCACGAGTCATGGTATGACTAGTCATATGGGACAACGGGTCGTGCTATGTTTCCATTGGGAGGACTTCCAACATTAGGACTAGTAACGACTCATCCTGTCCAATCATGGTTGAAGAACTGAGTTTGGAAATTAGCGAAGTAATGGGAGGAAGTAACGGATCATTGTACGGAATGACTCGTTCTGTCGAGTCGTTGTCACAAGATTGGAGAATGTAAGAAATGATGGAAGGAAGCAACAGATGGATACCACGAGTCTTGGTATCAAGGGACAACTCGTGGTATTGGTCATGGTCACTAGCAGTGTTAAATTTCCAGATTTTTCATTAAGGGTATTTTCGTAATTCCTAAGCTCTAAGGTCCTATACTATGTCATTTTAAGCTCAGTTAGAAGGGTTTTAAGAGTGTTAAACCTATCATAAGCCTATCATTCCTTACATGCAAGTTTAGAGTTCTTCCTTGGAGATCAAGCTTAAGGAATTTCCCAATTTTTCTCCAATTTCCATTGGGCTTTCAAGAGGGAGTGTAAATCAGATTACCCAAGTATGTAAGTGACACGACCCGAACATAGGCTCGGATAGAGACACGGGACAAGGAACCCCGAGAGAATTCAAGTCGACCTATGGCATGAACATAGAAGCTAAGAGCATACAACAAGCGAAAAATGATAAAATAAAACATGCTTAAGCGGAAGTTTACATACATATCAATCTAAAATAGAGTAAATAATGACAAGATGATTTCTACATAATTTCTGAAAAGCCTCTAATATAACTGATGAGCTAATGGGATAACATCCCCAACTAGCTCATCAAAATATGTAAATGAAAGAATGTAACAATGGATAACTAAATGTCCTTAAAGGATGAGGATTCACCAACACTGGCTAGACAGGCCTGAGGAGATAGCAAGACTAATGATACGACTGAGACTGATCCCTCGGACCTGTATCATGAAACGATACAGGATAGAGTATGCAGTCAACACTTGGAATGTACTGAGTATGCAAGGTAAGTAAAAATGGACCGTTAAAATACATTAGAGTTCGTAAGAGTAGGACGCATGATCATGAAGTAAACATCATAACGTAAACATAAGGATCAAGGATTTCAAACCCTTTCATAATCCCATCATAATCATAGTAATAAGAAAAACTTTATAAAATATAACTTGAGCCAAAGTAACATAAACATAACCATGCATAAATCATGAGGAACAATGGGAGAACTCATCTTAACTGACACCATCATGATAGAGCTTACATGATGCCTCACTATTTCACCCAAGTGGTGAGGACCGTTCCAGGATTTCTAGGCAAAGGACATGCATTATGGTGATATCACAAGGATCCAATAATATATGTATATACCTATGATGGCATGTAGTTCTTAGACCATGAGGTTTACTTGAACACCGGGTCTACTCGATGCTAAACACTGCTCCTAAAAAGATGCACATGAGGCTCATATCGTAATCATGGATAATTCATGAAGTTCATGGCCAAATAAATCATAACGTACTTGATCATACTTGAAATACATGATTAGCCATGAGTAAGGGCCCGTGAGTTGGCCAATAGTCATAAATTCATAAATCATGAAGAACATGCATACTTGTGAAAATACATATACTTGATATTCATTAATACATGATGAGTACTTGAGAGAAATCATATCAATCATCATAAATCATAATTTGGGGCTTAAGAAGATCAAGATCATAATGGAATCATAACGTGACTTTCCATGAAACTTACATAATTAGGCATAATTTAATTAAAATTTGAAACTATGAATTGATAATCAAAATAGGTAAAAATATCTGTCGATAGATCATAAAAAATGATTTGATAAATGAAGGGAATAAAATCACATATAGATCATAGAGAATTTCACAAAATTAGGAGTAAACCCCATAGGATCATGAACTCGAATCTAGAATTGAAATCCATGGATGAGAAGAATTTTAAGCAAAAGAGTGAAAGAAACTCTCATTCATAGCGTTACATACCTGGGTAAATCTGATTTACACTACCTCATGAAAGCCCAAAGAAAATTGGAGAAAAATTGGGGAATTCCTTAAGCTTGATCTCCAAGGAAGAACTCTAAACTTGCATGCATGGAATGGTAAGGCTTAGGATAGTTTTAACACTCTTAAAACCCTTCTAACTGAGCTTAAAGCAACTAGTTTAGGACCTTAGAGCTTAGAAATTATGAAATACCTTTAATAAAAAGTCTGGAAATTTAACACTACAAATGACCACGGCAAATAGCACGTCGTCCCTTGATACCACGACTCGTGGTATCCATCCGTTACTTCCTTCCATCATTTCTTACATTCTCTAGTCCTGTGACAACGACTCAACAGAACGAGTCGTTACTCTACACAATGATCTGCTACTTCCGCCCGTTACTTTGCTAATTTCCAAACTCAAGTCCTCAACCATGACAGGACAAGACGAGTGGTTACTAGTCCCAACAACTCATCATTTCCACCCATTTCCACCACTACCCCCAACTACTCAACTTCTAGAAGTCCTCCCAACAGAAACATACCATGACTCGTTATCCCATACAAAGAGTCATACCAAGACTCATGCCAGTCACCATGATAAGGATAACTCTTACAATGACTTTTCTCCACGACTCGTTACACGGACCAACGAGTCATTCCATGGCTCGTTGGTCCTGGACCTGCCGATCACATTCTCACCACGACATGTCATGACCTGAGTTTACACCCTAACTGTAACATGGGACAAGGAACCCTAAAAGACTCCAAGTCGATCAATGACAATATCATAGAATAACCCTTAACAATATAAACGGCTAATAGAAAACATCAATGAGTGAAATCTAACTATAAGGAGTCAAATTTAAACTTAGGACATAATCTAACAAAACATAATACATAGACTGAATATGATTACACATGCCTAAAAGCCTCTACTAAACTTATGAGTTGCTGGGACAGGTCCCCAGCTAACTCCCAAAGTCTTAAAACTAAAATATAACGAAAATAGGAAAAATCAATTTCGTCCTTGAGAGATAAGGACTCACCACAATCTGCTGAGATGGAAGAAAGAGCGTGTATACCTACGAGGCTGAGTCCGGGTACCTGAATCTATATCATGAAAAAATATAGTACATAAAGTATGTGGTCAGTACTTGAAATGTATTGAGCTTGCGAGGAAAACATAAACAAACTAAACATACAAGTATGCAAGGGGGAAATGAACTGAATACATTGACATTTAACTTATTCAGAATGAAACAAGCCTCTTTTGAGTCACATACACATATCTACATGAAACATTCATTTTGGAACTCATATTGTGAAGCATCATCAAGCTTATACATAGGGGTCAAATATTGTTCATTTAATGAGAGCCGAAGCTGAAGCTAGTATCATACACCGTGCTGGACATCTGCTGGTAAATGAGTCTGTATTATGCTATATCTATTTTAAACTGAATTTTGAACTATACGAAGCTGAACTGATAATATAACTGAGGCAGTCATTCTCTGCTATGGAGAGTCCCAATTGAACTAAGGGAGTCATTCTCTGCGATGGAGAGTCCCGACGGAACTAAGGGAGTCATTCTCTGCTATGGAGAGTCTCGATTGAATTAAGGGAGTCATTCTCTGCTATGGAGAGTCCTGACTGAACTAAGGGAGTCATTCTTTGTTATGGAGAGTCCCGACTAAACGAAGGGAGTCATTCTCTACTATGGAGAGTCCCGACTAAACTAAGGGAGTCATTATCTGCTATGGAGAGTCCCGACTGAACTACGAGAGTAATTCCCTGCTATTGAGAGTCCTGAACTGACTAGAACATGAGGAGTATTGGTACGACATTGGACATCTTTCTATGCTACTACAGCTAATCAGAAACATGAGCATTTACTGATTTCGTCATACAACATTCATTTAGAAGGATTAGGGTTACTTTCTACTTACAACAAGCCCAAGCGTCTGAAGGATAATTCTTATGTTTTATCATTATAATTCATATCATTATGGTACCAAATAAACATTTAATTTACATATCTTATATTTACGAACATCTATAGATTCATATCATGCATTAAATTCCACAACATTCAAGTTTCGAGTTCATAATGCACGTATAGCAGAGAGTCATGTATGATCCATAGGTCCATTTCACACTCTAACATAGATATATTGATTCATATATTTTACATTTACGAAAAGCCCATATACTTAACTCATACCTTAAATATGTACAACAAGATCATGGTAGGAGCATATATTTACTTCACGGAACGCATTTCGAAATTTGCTCTGATTCATAAAAAACACACGATAATTATGTTGTTATCATAGGTTTACCACATACCCAAAACATTTTCATCGAAAACACAATGAAAACACATACATACTTTCAATTGATCAAACCCATACGTTCAAATCTCATCTCAACATATTTATAAATTCGTATATTCTAGTTTTAAGGGAATCCTTATGATCTTCACATATCATAGGCTTTGATACAAGTTCTTGGTATAATCGAATGAACAATAAAAAAATCTCAATCAAAGTGTTACGCTATCTCATGAAGGAAATCCCATAATCATTCATTTTCACCATTTAGCACATAATTTGAGATATTGAAATAATCCCATAAGCATCATTAACTTTTAATTCTAATGGGTCTTAAAATTCATAAAAGATGTGGAAGAAATCATCCATAAATCGAAACCCTAGGTCATGCTTTTCTTAAATAATGAAATTGGGTTTTTGATAAAACATTTTGGGGCACAAGGATGGAAGGATATCCTTGTTGAAAAACCACATACCTGATTCAATAAGAAACCCCCACTTGAACTTGCACCTTGAAGCCTTGAGGAACCCTTGTTGAAATCTTCAGTCTTGAGAGAGAGGAGGAAGAATAGTTTGAGAGTGATTTTTTTTATAGAATGAGGGTTTAGGCTAGTTATCCCCTTAAAAATGTCCCATACCATATTCAAAATGACGTAGTTTAGAAGTTAAAAGCATAGGATTTTACAATAACGCCCCTAGAAAAATGCAGGAAAATCCCACCTTCCAGTCCCCACAGGGCACTCCACGAGTTGTGGGGTTGGCTACGACTCGTGGGGGCTTATCGTGGAGTACACTGGACGATTTCTCAAAATTCCCTCAAATCTGCCGATGACTCACTTCACAAGTCGTTGTCTGGCATGACGACCCGTGACCTCTTTCAATCATCCCCACAGCCTAGGACCCCATCCTAGAACTCTAGCCTCCATCTAACGACCGACTTAACGAGTCATTGCCTGTCTCATGATTCGTTGAGTCGTCCATTGCCACTAAAGCCGATGATTTCCTGCCTCTCCTTCCCAACACTGCCCTAACGAGTCGTTACCTGACCCAATGACTCGTCAGGTCATCCATGGTCACTGGACCTGCTGCATTTCCCAACTGCTCCTCACAGGATTGACCACGATCCGTTAGACAACCTAACAAGTCGTTCCAAGACTCGTTCTGAGGCAATCCTACTGGTTTTTTTGCTCAACTCCATCTAACTCCGGGGTATGGTCTTAGGAACATCTGGGGTGTTACTATATCTCCCCCATGGGAACATTCATCCTCGAATGTTGGCTAAACATATTGAAAGGATAGGGATAGGAATGAAATCTCAAAACTGATCAATTACAGCTGCAACAATGGAGTATCTGACTTCGGGCTGACCTTACCTATCTGAACTGAATATCTAAATTGTACATGCATACTAAGGCGTGAGAGGAACTGAAAGACATGAAACTGACATTGGACTAGATAGAACACTAAGGAGGATTCTTTTCCCCTAATTGGCACTGAGCTGATACGGACTAGGCCTCCATTCTCAAATCACTTTCTATTATGGGGTTAGAATTCATGATATCTAGTCTAACTGAAAAAAATGACTCATGAACATGAATCATTCATAAAATCTATAACTGAGACATACATGACATAACCTGATTCTACTGATCTACCAAGCAACTTCTAAGGATTGAGTTCGAGCTGATCATATTGGAAAGCATGAGTTAACACACATAGCTGATTCATAACATGAGGATGAGCCTGAAGGATTCCTACAGTAAGACTGGCTTCGTTGTCTGAAGCGGTTATCCAGAAATTCTGGGAGTCTGCACATAGGGATGGGAATAACATAGCCTCAACTGAAACACAAGCGAAGTTATCTGAACCTGAAGGGATAGACATATTACACTGTTAGGGCTGGAACTCCTCTGTTAGCATACTCAAGATTCAACTTGTCGACATACTTACCATCTCCCCCCTTAGCCTAAAGCCGTCATTCTAAGGCTCTTGAAACTTTCTTAAGGTCGGGGCTAATTTACGAACTCCTAGTTCTCTTTCACCTCTAACCTTCACTACAAACCTTACATTAACAGCTATTCATATCACACAATGACAATCTCCTTTAAACAACCATCACAGGGCTCTTTATTCAATACCGGGGTTCGGGTGTTAGCAACATACAAAGAGTAACACAAGTTTCACAACACACCAGTGGCCACTACTGGTGACTTTCCCTTATCCTGGTGTGCTGTACAACAGAGAAGTGGTTTTGACGACATCCGCCACTCGGGCTAGATGATGCACCCTGCTGAAATGGACGGGCTATCGAAGCAACTGAAGAGATGGCCGAGGATCTACTCTCGCCTCGCTTAGCTGCTGCGCAATCTCAGTGCTTATGACCCCACTTGACGCATAAAAACTAAACATCTAAACCGGCCATGCATTCTCCCAAATGATGCTTCCCAAAGCTAGTACACAATGGATACGTAATCTCCCTTACCCTGGGTTTGTACAGAGCACTGAATGTTGAAAGTGTTGGGGCTGATGATTTCTACTGGGAATGTCGGTGTCCACCACTCCTCCTCTGCGGGAAAAATTCTAAATCTCCTATCCTGGCCCTCTTGGCCTCTCTCTCTTTTTCCTTCACCTGTTCTTCTTCCATTTGTTGAGCGAATATCACCAAACGTGGAAAATCTATATCTCTGTGAAACATGGAAGTCCTGCACTCTTTAACCAAGGAGTTTGAAACTCCGTTCACGAACCTGCTTACCCAGACCCTCTGGTCGGCCACCATCTTTGGTGCATACTTGGAAAATCGGGTAAATTCCCACACATACTCCTGGACAGTCATGTCGTTCTGTCTTAAGTTTATGAATTCTGCCGCCTTTTATTCTCTCAACTCCCTAGGGAAAAACCTTTCTAGAAACGTAGTCATAAATTTATCCCAACCTATGGGGCCTTCTGCAATTCCCCGACTGTCTCTCCACTTGCAGAACCATATATTCATGACTCATTTTAGCTGATATGAGCCTAAGTCTGTGCTCTCAGTTCCTGTCACCCCTATGATTTGGGTAATTTTCTGAATCTCTTCCAAAAACTAATATGGGTCCTCATCTACCTTTGACCCCAAGAATTCAGGTGGGTTCATTCTAGAGGAAGTTTCTTACCCTTACAGTCACTACATTCCCATTCTGGGGAACACGATCCATTGCCTATTTATTAATCTGGGCGGTCATGGCCTGCGCCAACATATTAAGGGTTGCCAGAAACTCGACATGAGTAACATGGTCGTCCATCGAGTTCATCGGGATGGTGGTGCCGGCTGGCGGCCATTACCATTTCTTCTTCCATTTACTCTTATGGGAGGCATTATCTGTGAGCGCCTAAAGCACGAGTCAGGGGAGGAACTATTAGAACTTCATACTCTACGCACGACAAGAATCATGAAGAAAAGGGAACATTCCTAAAATGTCTCATAGCCTCTTCGTCCTAAGTGTGGCGCGCTTCAAACCCATGAATAAGACTCTACTTAATTTGGTTTTCAGACACCCTAGGACACTCTAAACATTTGCTCTGATACCAAGTTTGTCACGACCCGAGTATACACCCTAGCCGTAACACGGGACAAGGAAGCCCGAAAGGCTTCAAGTCGACCCATGGCATTATCATAGCATAACCCTTAAAAATATAAACAGATAATATAAAACATCACTGAGTGAAAGCTAACTGTAAGGAGTCAAATTTAAAACTTAGGACATAATCTAATAAAACATAATATGTAGACCGAATCTTATGACATATGTATGAAAGTTTCTACTAAACTGATGAGTTGCTGGGACATGTCCCCAGCTAACTCCTAAAGTTTGAAAAATGAAATAAAACAAAAATAGGAAACATCTATTTCATCCTCGAGAGATGAGGACTCGCCACAATCTGTTGAGATGGAAGAAAGAGCGTGTCTACCCGCGAGCTGAGTCTGGGTACCTGAATCTATATCATGAAATGATATAGCGCATAAAGTATACAGTCAGTATTTGGAACGTACTGAGCATGCGGGGAAAATGTAAACAAACTAACCATACAAGTATGCAAGGAGGAAATGAATAGAATACATCGACATATAACTTATTTAGAATGCAAAAAGCCTCTTTTGAGTCACATACACATATCTACATGAAAATTTCAGTTTGGAACTCATATTCTGAAGAATCATCAAGCTGATACATAGGGGTCAAATACTGATCATTTAATGAGAGTCGAAGCTGATACTAGTATCATACACCATGCTGGACATCGACTGGTAAATGAGTCTGTATTATGCTATATCTATTTTAAACTGAATTCTGAACTATATGGAGAAAGACTGATAATATAACTGAGGGAGTCATTCTCTGCTATGGAGAGTCCCAACTAAATTAAGGGAGTCATTCTCTGCTATGGAGAGTCTCTACTGAACTAAGGGAGTCATTCTCTTCTATGGAGATTCCCGAGTAAATTAAGGGAGTCATTCTCTGCTATGGAGAGTCCTGACTGAACTAAGGGAGTCATTCTCTGCTATGGATATTCCCGAGCTGACCAAGAGAAACATTCTCAGCTATGGAGAGTCTTTGGCTGAATAGAACATGAGGAGTACTAATCTGAGACTAGACATCTGGTCTATTCTAGTACAGCCAATCAAAAACACGAGCATTTACTGATTTCTTCATACAACATTTATTTAGAAGGATTAGGGATACTTTCTACTAACAACAAGGCCAAACATCTGAAGGATCATTCTCATGCTTTATCATCATAATTCATACCGTCATGGTACAAAAATCAATATTTAATTCACACATCTTACATTTACAAACATCTATATATTCATATCATACATTACACTTCCACAACATTCATGTTTCGAGTTCATAACGCAAGACGTATAGCATAGAGTCATGTATCACACTTTAACATAGATACATTGATTCATATATTTTACATTTATGGAAAGCTCATATACCTAACTCATACCTTAAACATGTACAACAAGATCATGGTAGGAGCATATATTTACTTCATGGAACCCATTTCGAAATTTACTCTAATTCATAAAGAAAACACGATAATTATGTCGTTATCATAGGTTTACCTCCTACCTAAAATATTTTCATCGAAAACATAATGAAAACACATACATACTTTCAATTGATAAAGCCCATAAGTTCTAATCTCATCTCAACATATTTATAAATTCGTATATTCTAGTTTTTAAGGGAATTCTTACGATCTTCACATATCTTAGGCTTTGATACAAGTTCTTGGTATAATCGAATGAACAATAACAAAATCCCAGTCAAAGTGTTACGCTATCTTAAGAAGAAAATCCCATAATCATGCATTTTCACCATTTATCACATAATTCAAGATATTGGAATAATCCCGTAGGCATCATTAACTTTTAATTCTAATGAATCTTAAAATTCATAGAAGATATGGATGAAATCATCCATAAATCAAAACTCTAGGTCATGCTTTTCTAAAATAATAAAATCGGATTTTTGATAAAACATTTTGGGGTACAAGAATGGATGGATATCCTTGTTGAAAAACCACATACCTGATTCAATAACAAACCCCCACTTGAACTTGCACCTTGAAGCCTTGAGGAACCCTTGTGGAAATCTTCAGTCTTGAGAGAGAGGAGGAAGAATAGTTTGGGAGTGATTTTTTTATAGAATGAGGGTTTAGGCTAGTTATCCCCTTAAAAATGTCCCATACAATATTCAAAATGATGTAGTTTAGAAGTTAAAAGCATAGGATTTTACAATAACACCCCTAGAAAAATGCAGGAAAATCCCACCTTCTAGTCCCCACACAGCACTCCACGAGTCGTGGGGTCAGAAATGATCGTGGGGGCCTATCGTGGAGTACACTGGATGATTTCTAAAAATTCCCTCGAATTAGCCAACGACTCACTTCATGAGTCGTTGTCTGACATGAACACTCTTGACCTCCTTCTGTCATCCCTACTGCCTGGGACCTCATCCTGGAATTCTAGCCTCCATCCGACGACCGACTTAACGAGTCATTTCGTCTCACGATTCATTGAGTCATTCGTTGCTACTGAAGCCCATGATTTCCTGCCTCTCCTTCCCACGACTTCCCTGACGAGTCGTTACCTAACACGACGACTCGTCAGGTCATCCGTGGTCACTGGACCTACTGCACATCTCAACTGCTCCTCACGGGCTTGACCATGATCCATTAGAAAACCTAACGAGTCATTCCACGACTCGTTCTGAGGCAATCCTGCAGGTTTTACTGCTGAACTCCATCTAACTCCGGGGTCTGGTCTTAGGAACATCCGGGGTGATACACGACAGGGACCAACGGTCCATGGGAGCTTCCCATGACTCGTACAACGGGTCGTCCTGTGATATATTCTCAAATTTTCTGTTGATATCCTTTCCAAAACCCGAGTTTAGTCTTATTCACTTCCGAGGTATTACAGTAAGGCGATGAAGGAGAATTCCTTTCAGTCTCATGGTCAAAATTCTTCTTAATTCATGAATTTCAATTCTAGATTCAAGTTCATGATCTTATGGGGTTTATTCCTAATTTTGTGAAATTCTCTATGATCTATCTATGGGTCAATTCCCTTCATGTATCAAATCATGTTTTATGATCTATGGGTAGATTTTTTTATACCTATTTTGATTGTCAATTCATAGTTTCAAATTTTAATTAAATTAAGCCAAATTATGTAAGTTTCATGAAAAGTCAAGTTATGATTCCATTATGATCTTGATCTTCTTAAGCCCCAAATTATGATTTATGATTATTGATATGATTTTTCTCAAGTACTCATCATGGATTTATGAATATGAAGTATATGTATTTTCACAAGTATGAATATTCTTACTGATTTATGAATTTATGACTATTGGCCGACTCACGAGCCCTTACTCATTGCTAATCATGTATTTCAAGTATGATCAAGTATGTTATGATTTATTTGGACATGAACTTCATAAGTGATTCATGATTATGATATGAGCCTCATGTGCATTTTTTTAGAGTAGTGTGTAGCACCGAGTAGACCCAGCGTTCAGGTAAATCCCATGATCTCAGAACTATGTGACTCCATAGGTATATACATATATTATTAGATCCCTGTGATATCACCATAATACATGTCCCTTTCCTGGAAAGCCTGCGACGGTCCTAACCACTTGGGCAAAATAGTGGGGCATCATGTAAGCTCTATCATGATAGTGTTGGTTAAGACGAGTTCTCCCATTGTTCCTCATGATTTATGCATGGTTATTTTTATTTTACTTTCGCTCAAGTTATGTTTTATAAAGTTTCTCTTATAACTATGATTATGATTGGATTATGAAAGGGTCTGAATCCTTGAGCCTTATGTTTACATTATGATGTTTACTTCATGTTCATGTTGTCCTACTCTTACGAACTCTTATGTGTTTTAACGTTCTATTTTTACTTTCCTTGAATGCTCAGTACATTCCAGCTACTGACCGAATACTCTATGCTGTATCATTTCATGATACAGGTCCGAGGGATCAGTCTCAGCCGCATCACTAGTCTTTCTATCTCCTTAGGCCTGTCTAGCCAGTGTTGGTGAGTCCTCATCCTTCGAGGATATTCATTTATCCATTGTTACATTCTTTCAATTATAGATTTTGTCGAGCTAGTTGGGGATGTTGTCCTATCAGCTCATCAGTTATGTTAGAGGTTTTTCAGACATTATGTAAAAGTCAGCTTGTCATTGTTGACTCAGTTTTAGATTGATATGTATGCAAACTTCTAGTTAAGCATGTTTTATTTTATCATTTTCTGCTTATTTCATGCTCTTAGCTTCTATGTTCATTCCATGGGTCAACTTGGAGTCTCTCGGGGTTCATTGTCCCGTGACTCTATCCGGACCAATGTTCAGATCGTGACAATTTGATATGATGAAATTGATGATGATAGGTCTATTTACCTTGTGTTCAGTATGCATGTGATCTGCCGCATAATTGTGTTTTACTTGTTTTGTAAGTCTTGATGTATGATGAAATTGATTGGGTATGAGTTAATATTTGCATGTACAATCATTGGATAAATGTGATTTATGTATCATTGTTGGGTTACTCCTGAATCTGAGAATGTTTCATAAAAAGGGAGAATAAATTGAATCTTTGTGATAAGATGAAAAGTGGTATAGTGTATATTTTATTGAGTGTAGATTGCTATAGTTTTGTATGATGTTAGACCTTGTATAATGGATGAGGTGTTGAAAGATGTAAGTTTGCCTGCGAAGTCAAGTTACTGCCTGGAGCAGTACCGCTGCAGCGAAAGAATTCCATCTTTTGAGGACGAGAGCTTAGNATGTAAGTTTGCCTGCGAAGTCAAGTTACTGCCTGGAGCAGTACCGCTGCAGCGAAAGAATTCCCGCTGCGGCGAGACCGTGGCAGCGGTCAAATTACTACTACAACGAGGCCTAAACAGTGTGCAAGTCATCCTTTATGGCTAAGCTGAGTAGAGTAATATCGATGTATTGTTAAATAACTGAGGCAAATAAAGAGTAAGAAATGGTCTCAATTAAATGTTGAGTGGATGTTTAAAAGTTGAATTATTGATTGTATATTAATTTTATGTTGTTTCCTTAACTAATTGTAGTATGCCGATGACGCCTACCAGTATGTGTTGTGTACCGATACTAATCTTGCTACACCTTTTGGGGTGTAGGTTGTGGCGGGTTTGAATTTTCATGATGGACGTGGCATATTCAGCATCAGCTTCACCACTTTTTTCGCAGGCGAAGCTGTGTATTTTTATTTTTCATTATTCTGTTTAGAGCTCTTGTACTTGTCTAGATTAGATTCTTGAGAGAGTCGAGGTTTTGGGGAGCATTTTCTCTTTATTTTAATTTTATTTCAAGAATAATGTTGGTTGATGTAAGTTTATGAGATCCATAATTATTTATTTCATTTGAATAGAAAGAGGGTTCTCCAATCGAGTCAGATTCCATGTAGGTGTCCCCACGACCCGCCCATAGGATCGTGACAAGTTAGTATAAGAGCGTCTAGGTTACCGGTCTCACAAGTATAAGAGCAATGTCAAGTAGACTCCTGCGTATTGGTGTGTAGACGTCCACATCTAATCTTCGGGAAGCTATAAGACATCTAGAAAGTTCTCATTTTATTCTTTCCTATCGTGTTGTCCAAGCGTGTTGGTTACCTAGGTTGAGTTCAATTGGTATCTGGAAGATTTCTGTTGGTATCTCAACGGGCACAATTGGTCTCTATAAGATTCCAATTGGCATCTAGCGACGTGGCCATATTGGCGTGTGAGTTGATGATGAAGTGTTAAATGTTAGTGATAATGAAGTATAACAAGGGTTTCAAAGGAAGACCAATGATGATTGGAGGGATGAATATCCCTATTTGTACTCTGCTCAACAAGTTTCGCTGCAGCAAGGTATGTCTTTCCGCAGCGGACACGCTATAGTGAGATGTGGACCGCCATAGTGGGTCTGCTACAGCAGATGACTGCTAGACAGAATCCAATTTCCCCTATTTGGAAAATTTTCGGTTATGTCAAAGGTGGTGAATCTAGTATATGTGTGTACGATTACTGCGATTGATATATTCATGGGGCCAAAACATGGCCATTGTCATTCACATGGCCCAAGGGGCACTTATACCCCAAACATAGAGAAAAATAGAAAACCATCCAACAACGAGCCAAAAGATAAATTGTTCAACATTTAACCTTTTGAGAGTAGGAAATATCCGAGCTAAAGGGGAACAATGAGAGGGAAATACATTGTGACCCCAATTAGTTGGAGGCCTCATTGCTATCGTCATTTGGGTCACTGGTCTCCTCGTCTTCGCGACCACTAAGGAAGGAGTACTCTGAGATATTTCTTGGGGACAACAAGGGAACCCTAAGGCATAGAAGGAGGGTGCGGTAGATTTTCTTCACCCCTTCCACATGCAGATGAAAAGTTAGTCCCGAAATTGTATTTTGTTCTTCTCCTCCTCTAGATCCTTTCAAAGCTCAACGCTAGCCTGGACAAATGAGGTAATCTCTTCCTATAAGCCCTCGGGATCCATGGAAGTTGTATGAGATGATCATATCCCTAGGGAATTCTGGGAAACCTGCCCAGTAACTCTCGCATAGCTGCCAAATCAACCTCCATCTGCTAGAAGGGTCCAGTGGGCCCAGAGGAACCAGCCCTATCACCACCAGGGTCATCACTATCATCCTCTGAGTTAGTCTTCCTCCTTCCTGCCCCTTCTAGGTGCACCTTCACCCTCAAGGGATTAAAGGACACATCAAACCACAGCATACAGTCCCTCACCTCCCGAGACACACCTGCCTGTCGATAGAGCATAGTGGTGAGGGAGAAAAATGGCAGACTGGCCCTACTCTGGGCTTGAAAAAGTTTAAATTACCATCCATCCCTATCTCCACCATTTCTAGTGAAAAACCTTAGAAGAATAGGTTATAATATAGAGGGTACAATTTAGATTACATGAGAATGTAAATNACCATTTCTAGTGAAAAACCTTAGAAGAATAGGTTATAATATAGAGGGTACAATTTAGATTACTTGAGAATGTAAATGCTAGTAGCATTCTTTGACAATCTATCCCCATTAAGAGAAAAAGAAAAATAATTTTCCAAACCCTATTTTTAACTCTAATCCGTGCATAAATGCATGAAAACTCGAGCATTGTAGAGTGATGTGCTGTGAGTTTATAGCACTTTCGACGCTTAAAACTGAGAAAATAGCATGGACTTAGGAATGCTTATATGAATATAAGGTGCTTTTACTTTGTTATTAGGGAAAATAGGTGTTGGAGCACAAATGTGCAAAAGATGCATAAAAGTGCAGAAAATTACACAAGTACCAATCTCAGTATGAGTCATACCTAGATTGTATGAGTCATACTGAGACTCGTGGAAAAACATAGAAGGCCAAAATAATGTAAAGGTAGAGTACGACTCTCAGTACAAGCAGTACCAAAATGGTACGAGCCCTAACTGGAGTTGTGGAAAACTTCAGAGAAAATTTTCACAAGCAATCTTTTGATACGGGTGGAATCCATGGATCATAAAATGTATTTTCGACCCGTACCATGAACCACGGAGAGCTTAAGTGATTCTTAAAGACTTGGCAAAACTCCAGATGCAACAAGCAAGTATGAGTTGCAGGAGCAAGGTACAAGGCGTACAAAAACACTCGTAGAAAGATTTAGAAGATGTCAAAGTTCTCAACGCCAAGCCACAGATGGATTGTACAACTCGTAGGACAATGGTATGAGTCGTACCAGTTGCCAACACATAGTCAATTTTGCAGCAGCCAAGGAATGTACTAGAGCCAGGTACAACCCGTACAATCCTGTTACTGGTCGTATGATCAGTCGTAGGACGAGTCAACGCCAGATATGGAAATTTCCTTGTTAGCTTAGAAAAAGGTTTTTAATTTCTGTATAAATACCTTTTATATTTTATTTTAGGAGAGAGAGAAATAGGCATGTGATTACACTAAGATAAGTTCTATTTGTGAATTATTATCAAAATTTGGATCACAATTCTAGAGATCAACACTTGGTTTTATCAATTGTTATTGATTTTGTTCATTAATATTCAAAGCAAATTTTCTTCCAATTATTTTTGTAAGTATTTAATTATGTGTTTGTGTATGAATTCTAGTTACAATCTTAAAATCATGAGAGGCTAAACCTGCACAACTAGGATTGTGGGAACCATGGTGAATTAACGAAATAGGGTTACACAAAGTGATTGAAAAGCAATGCTAAACACTTGTATTACATTCTCTTCATCTTTAAACATTTCTTAACGGTGCGCACGTTAGGACTTGCCCAAATTCTTTACTTGCTTGAACCTAGAGAAGTAGAGATTTGAAAAAGAGAATTACAATAAAGCCTTGATTAATATGATCATTGTTTAACTTGAGCTGTGGTCGCAGGAAAGTTAATTTGGAACATATTGATAATGGTTAGTTTGAAATCGCTCATGAGACCTGGCCCGGTGATTGGGTATAGTCATCTAATAGGGACGAATCAGTCATTTGGATGAACCCTAGTTATCAATTCTACAAGTAAGCATTGGGATTGATCACGTGTGTATACCCGAAGTAGTTATGAACCCATGTGGAACACTTACCTTAGTTATGTACAAATCTTGATAACATCCACAACTATGATCTGGTTTTATCATTGTTTTTCTTTAAACCCCCCAATTTGGAGATAACTTACCAACAAGTTTAAGTATCGCCATTAGTCTAGATCTTACCTTATTCCCTTTGGGTTCGATCCCAACCGTTGGGTTCTTTATTGACAATGTCCACTTCATACTTTTCCAAGACGTGTGAGTTTGAGTATTATCAAAAAGTGGTGCCGTTGCTGGGGAATACAACTAAGATTAGATTAATTGCTTATATTTAACTTTTGGTTGCTATTTCCTTAATTACATTTTCTTTTAGTTTTTGGACACCCACAGGTTGTCTCTTAGTGAATGTCAAGTACTCAACGGAGGGGAAACCCCTTGATTCCTTTGGATCTCGAAATTGAAAAAATAGTGCTAATGATGGAGAACCAAGAGCAGAGCGATGTCCGTCTTGCTGAAGAAGCTAGGAAAGCCGAGCTAGCTCGGCAAGCTGCACTTCAGGAAGCCGATGATGCTCGAGATGAGTTTGTCAATACTGGTCATCATGGAAGGGGCAAAAAAGACAAGAGATATGCTCCTCAATTCTTTGATGAGGATGACCCGGACACTGATGAAGTCGGGTCTACCGGAGCTATTGTACCACCACCTTTGCCTGCTGGGGAAAATTTGACATCACTAGCAGCAAGATTCAATTGTTGAACATGAAGGGGGTGTTTAGTGGTCACGCAGCTGATGGTGCCAGCCTGCATTTAATGAACATTATTGGAATATGCAAGGAATATGCGCACATTATTGGACCTGCTCATGAAGCATATCATTGGCACTGGAGCCAAAAAAGTTAATGCAGTGGGGACACAGGGACAGGAACCAAGGCCTGAGCACTCAGATTCCGAGGAGGAGGCAAACTTCTTAGAAAACCAGGTGGCGGGTTTCCAAGCAAACGCCCAAGGGTTTGGACAAGACACTTGGTGCTAAGGTTCTAGAAAACAAGGTCAGAACCAATACAGAGACAATTACAACTGGAATGGTTACAGAGACAAAAGTCGAGGTAGTCAGCAAGAGGGAGAATGGAGAAGGAATGGCGGTTATTGCAATGACCGAGCAGGATTGTACGTGCCTCCGAATGCACGTAAGGGGGAGCTAGATATTCAAAGTTGGAGAGCATGATGGATGAGATGCTAAAGAAGGTTAGATCTATAGATGAACAGCTGAAAGACATCCGTGGAGATATATCTAGGATGGTTTAGAGAGTTGAGTCACATGCCATGACTATCAAGAGATTGAATAGCAGCTGGGTCAACTATCAACATCAATGAACCATAGGCAAAAGGGCACACTACCTAGCAACATAGTCCAAAATCTAAAGAATAATGGTTACTACATGGCTGTGATGACTAGGAGTGGAAACACCAAGGATGATCCCTGACGTGCCCGCAAGTGTACGGGTCGTGCAAGTAATATAGTGGCTCTTTTTAAGAACTGGAATGTCGAACCCACAGGGACTGGACCCATTCCTCTAACT
>JACEIK010013970.1:0-23237 GCA_018107945.1 Datura stramonium
GAAACCTTCGTTCCTCTTCCTCTCTGATTTTCTCTCTGTTTTCGCTGGAAATTATAAGAACTTTAACATTAAAACCGAAGTTGGGGGCTTATATAGTTGGAATGCGATTTATAAGTCGCATTTTGCCTTGCGACGCGTCGACTTGGCGCTTGTCCGATCTTTCCCCGAGCCTTTTTCTAGCATGTATGACATTCTAAAACTCTTAACCAACATGCGAATAGGCCATCTATATGTCAAGAATTTACGGGGTGTAACACAAAACTTAAGGGTAAGTTTTACAAAGTGGTGATTGGACCAACTTTGTTAGATGAGACAGAGTGCTTGCCAATCAAGTATGTCTACGTCTAGAAGATGAATGTAGTAAAGATGAGGATGCTCATATGAATGTGTTGGCATAGTAGGAGAGATATGATTAAGGACACAGTAATACATAATAAGGTGGGGGTGACTTTCATGGCAGACAAGATGAGAAAAGTAAGTCTGAGATGATTATGACATATGAATATGAAGTATATAGATGCGCCAGTAATTAAGGAGGTATGAGGGGTTGACTATCGTGTAAGTTTGGAGAGGTAGATATAGGCCGAACAAAAATATCAAGGATAAGGTAGAAAGTTAGTAGCTAATCGGGTAGTATCACACTTTAGGTGAGATAGGCAGGCGACTAGTTTCCTCTACACTTCTGCATATTAGTAGTATTATTTAGTATTTGCATATCTTTTTATTCTTAGATGTGTTTTACTATATGTTGCTCATTTGCTTTATATCTGTTATTTGCTATCATATTATTTTCACCTGCTTCGAATTTAGTTTTCTATCTTCTTTCCTTTTCTTCTCTTCTATTTAAGTAAAGGATTTTTCAAAAACAGCCTTTTTGTTTCACAAAGACAGGGGTAAGATCTGCATACATTCTATCTTTCCCAAGTTCTACTTATAAGATTATAGATTTACATTGGTTATATTGTTGTTGTGATACTGAGCAGTTTACAAAGTATCATATAATAAAATTTAATTGTTAAAAAGAATTATTTGGTGCGCGAGATGGGATTTAGTTATCCCATGAGATTATTTTATCCACCTTCTATATAGAATGACAATCCACCATTTTGTACTAAAATGGTGGGGCCAGATATCCCAAGAATTAGCTAATATCTCAAATCAAATATAAGATAAGTTAATTCTAATTTTTCTCAAAATTATTAGTCTCATTCACCACGTGCCAAATAACCCCTTAAAAGGCTATCCAAATGGCTCTAGTCTAGTCTATCAAATATAGTAATTTCTTGTCTACTCCCTTTCTTTCGGTTTAGACATCTTGTTTTTACTTTTAATTTTTTTAAATAAATATCACTTCCTATATTAGTAATTTTTAATTTTATTATTTAATATTTTAATTTAGCGTATTTAAAATCATAAGATTTAAATGAATCGGAATGAGGTTTAATAAAGCGGTCAATGTTTAACTTTGAGTCTGTCCTCTGATCATTATTATTGTAGATCGCCATTGTCGACAATACGCAATTATTAACTACTATTTGCAGTAACCATCACTATATATCACCAATTAATAATGCAGTCGCCATCCATTTATCGATTATCATTATCGCCCATATAAATTATTAATTGACCATTATTCTGGCTAGTATTATCGTCATTTATCGCTCTTGATCATTCTCACCTTAATCACAACCATTGACCAAACATAATGCAATTAGGTGTTAAATTTAAAATGTCTTTAAAAAATATAAAAATACTCTTTGCATTATATACTCTTAAACATGTCATGTATGATGTTTCAAATTTTTTTAACCTATGCAAATAATTATATAAATATATATTGCATTCATTATCCTACCCAAATAATGTCGAATAACTCAGTTCCCAAAATCAATATAGATAAGGGTCTATATCAGATTATCATGCAAGATTGAAATTTAACTATATAAAATCTTGTTATACATTTAATGTGTGATTAAAGATTTTGAGATTAGCTATTCCGTGATAAAATAGTCAAATGAATAAAATTCTTTAAAAGAATAGAAATTAAGATTAAAAATAAATATTTATTTAAGTTTGTCTATTATAAAATCAAATACAATATTATATATTTCATTTTTAATTGAATTACTCAAACATATAAATACCAAAAAGAATACATTCAATAAATAATCCTATCATTATTTAAATTTAGATACTATTGTCTCACTTCTTCTTTGCCAGTTTTATAAAGTTAAAGTCTCATCACAAAAATAAATAAATAAATAAATAAATAAGGAAAGAAGAAAAAAGTCTCAATCAAAACACGAATTGGTAGTTATTTCTGGTAACTATAAACGTGTAAATTAAATAAAACATCAGAAGACCTTTTCTTTGATTGCAAAATTTGTCTACAAAACATAGGGACAAATAAATTTCAATTTTACGATAACGCATATTTCATGTAATTTTATAAATTTAATTTTAAGATAAAAAGATTATTTTGATATATTTTGACTCAAGTAGAAGCACATCAAATTCAGTAAAAAAATACATTAACGAAGAAATCATTATAAAAAATAATGAAGAAAAAGCACAAATAATATGATAAACTAAGTAAAAAAAATAAACACATCATAGTAAAATTGAAGAATATGATAGTACGAGTTACTATTACTATACTTATAAGGGAAACTAATTGGCCTTCGATTACCTACTAATATTGTATCATAATTCACTGCCTTCATATCTTACATAATTTAGGAGTCGTATTACCGGTAGCTATGAATATGTCATAAATTTCAAATTGTAATGTTCATATCGAATTAGCTCTATTAGATATGAAAATCTTTATTTTTATTAGAGTATTATTATTATTTTTATTTAAGCACCCGTTCTATCTTATTATAAATGAAATTATATATGGGTTTCATTGTAGTCAACAAATCAGCCAGACAACCATGATTGCACCAAAACTGTGATTTTTTTAGTTTTCACCCGATTTTTAATATTTATTTTAAACTTTGATTAATTTAAATTTATGAAATTAAAAAAATTATTTCAAATGATAAAAACGCTATACCATTAAAAGCAGTCAAGAAAATATGTTAATCCTATCGATAAATAGTGTAATTATTTCTTCAGACTACTATACTAAGAACAGTAACATCAGCATAACAATTGAATATGTATGTAAATATCAAACCTACGGCTAAACTCATTTATATTACTTCATCCTATTAATTTGTTGGACAAGGTTGTACCACTTAATCCTTAGATTAAAATTTAGTCACCAACGGATATATTATCACAGTTACTGAGTTCAATTTAATATATGGATTACTTATATACAATAAGGTGTATTATATTATATTAAAAAAACAAAATAATTATTAGTTCTAGGATAACTAATCCCCGGATAAGACCCATAAATGACTAAATTACCCCTCAATTCCTTTTTTCTAATTTTCTTTATACAAAAATTCAAGGGTATAATTGTAAAGAAGATTTTTGTAGAGTTTAATCAGCCTTGATATTGTGGTATATACAGTTTTTAACGTAATGAAGAGCCGTCTTGACAAAATAATTCTGCATTATTAATTTTTATGTGCTTGATTCGTATTCACGTTACACTGCGTTCACATCTTCCTACCAAACGACGCCTTAGTATATTTAAATTATATTGAATATTTTTAAAGATATAATAGTGTAACAAAGTAGAACAAAACTCGAAGTGTAATATAGAAGAATACTTATGGTTTTACCATTTTTATCTCGGCCCAACAGTATATTAAAAGGTAGGAATCGAAATTTCACATGAAACCAAAAAGTCAATAAGACTAAATCAATTACAACTGAGATAAAGAATCGGCGAGAAACAAGAAAAGAAAGCTGGACGACGGAGGTGGAGGGGAAGAAGAAAAAAAATAAGAAAAAGGAGAGAGAGAGAGAGAGAGAGAGAGAAAAACAGTCATAGTCTCAGTCCTTCCCCTCTTCAAACCCTAATTCACCAATTTTCTCTCTCTATATATTACACATATTTATATAGATATTTATTCATGTTGTTGTAGTTTCTGATCATTCACATTTTGTCTTTGGTGATTCGGTTGACCGTATTGGCCTTCTCCAATTTCACCTAATTTTCCAGATCATACAGCAGGATTTGCAGTGTTTCCGAGGGAATTCGGTCCAGATCTAAACGGCGCAAACTACTGATCGGATATATCTTCTATGGATGACCTCGATGTGCTGGCTCGAGATTTCGGGTTTGAGCCCGCAGGAAATCGGCGATGAGATCCGACGGTGGAGATCGTCGTTCCTCTTCCGTCCGATCATCGTCATCTTCACCATTGTATGATGATCCTGATGGTCTACTGTACAAAGACGTTTTCGGTGGACCTCCAAAATACACAGAATCTAAATAATAACAACAATAAATCCTCGTCGATGAATGATATCAATTACGATTCCATTTTCACAACCGGCAACGATTCGAATAGCCATAACACCAACGATCAAACATCGTCGGTTCCGGTATATGACAAGCCAGTGTACGACGAGGATATTTTCGATGGATTGCCAGGACTGAAAAGCAAATCGGTATCTAAAAAATCTGCATCCACTGAGAGATTTGACATTGATGTTTTGCACCACCAATGACTTCGCACCACAACCAAGTCAGGACGAACACTTTGGTGATCTGCTGGGAATTTGGTCAGATAGAGAGGTAACAGAGCCTAAAAGTAGTATGAGCTCGAGTGCCAGAGAGTTTGATAGTTGTTAGCTGGTTTTGGGAGTAGCTACTTCCACCACTAATAAAAGGTACTTTTGTCATATTTCTCAAAGTTACACTTGTTTTTCTGATCATAGTGGTTTAAATAATTTAAGCTATTTCTCAGTGAAATTAAACTAATGAAAGGCATAATTGTTGTGAAGTTGTTTATATAGCTAATTCCAACTAGTTTGTGATTGAGGCATAGCTGTTGTAAAGTCAGACATAGTTGGATTTGTTTCAATTGCAATTAATGTCAATTTGGGCTGCAGATCACTACTTTGGAATTTGTTAGCCTAGTTGGTTTAGGTAATTTGGTCAGATATATTAGCCACAGTCTGAACTTGGTATGAGCTGTTCTGTGGATTGACATCTGGTAGGCTCTTGAAGATTTTAGAGATACCTGCAATAGCTAAGCCGATACCTGCAATAACTAAGCTTGATCCCTACTAGCTGCAATCGGCTGTATAAATCCTGAAACTAAAAAATTCTGATAGTCAGTAACGAAGCCATAATCCTGACTTGAGGGATATTGGATGTGTTGCTGAATTTCTTGAGCTATTGAAACGGCATTAGCATGATATTCTTTCTGGATTGAAGCATACACAGGCTTAAAGAAAAAGGTTCACTAGCTGTATTTAGTTAATAAATTAAATTGTGCAATCTTATATGCCCTTATATTAGAGCAGCTATATTTACATTTTGAATAAGGATCAGTGACATTGAAAATAATCAAAAAAGAAAAAAGAGAGTTCAGTGACATTGAAAATAATCAAAAACATAAAAGAGTTCAGTGACATCAAAATAACTGTGTGAGACTCAACCTTGAAATGCAGACCTTATATAAAGCAGTTTAGTTATTGCAATTTTCTGTTGAAACTGGTCTTCTATTTGCAAAAAACTGTGGTCTTCTATGTGTACATTGCCTTGTGGACTTATTTTCTTCACTGCTCATGTACATACTACTGTCTAGTTTATTTGAATACAGCTTGAAAGGGCTAACATGTAACAAAATTTTCCCTCTTGCATGTCAAATAGGATAGCCATATGGAATGTATTATAAAATTCTTCTATCTTTTAGCTTTTGGAAACTCCGTATGCTTATTGTGGTAATATATGGAATTACTTGCCATATTATGTCTATATGCTCCCAATAGGCAAAAAATGCTATGACTAGGTGAAGAACAACACATTAAATCTAAGATATGACACACAGAATTGTAACTGTGGTACTTTATCCATACTTACAATAAAGCAGGTACTTTATCCAAACAATAAAAATACAAAATGTGTAACTGTTGTAGTGGAATACATATAATTCTGGTTAGCTTTCTCAAAATTGTGGCAAATGTTTTTTTTTTTTTTTGAAACTAAGTTGTGGTAAATGTTGGTGCTTAGTAGTTTGTCTGTCTTATCGTAAAATAAAGCCAGTTTATATCTTCATTAGCCCTTTCACTTTTCATGAATTTCTTTTTAAATTATTAGACTGACTAGAAAACAATAGACTTGCTTCTTTGAGCAAATAAATATAGAAAGTAGAAGACAAAGGTAGAACAGGGGTGTCTCAGTGAACGACATTGATTTGTCTGTATTTGATATGTAGGTGCATTTTTCCTTGGCATATCAGTTTGTGATTTATGTTGTGGATTAAAATAAATTGATGTACTCAAAAGTACGGACAAATTGTTATCTTATCTTTGTTATCCTGCAATTTGATTGTCTAATGAGGGACAGGTGGTTTTGCTGGGTCATATACAGAGTCTAGTCATTACTCCAAACCCACTGGAAATTCAAATAGAAGTTCTAGTGTGCTGGATGACCCTTTTACCCAGGCTTAGGGTCAACCTCAATTCCAGCTTCCTCTTCCCCGGGGAGTTCATGGATCCATTTGAACAGATTAGTCCAGCTTGGTAAATCTGGAAATGCAAAATCCTGAAGCTTCATTGGTTAGTGGAGGAGTTCTTGATGATTTAGATCCACTGAGTGGTTTTAGTGATCTGTTCCTCCATTATACCCTTCTAGGAATAATAAAGGGACTGGAGGGAGCCCTCAGAGGGCAGGATCAGGAAGGAGTGACACACAAACCTCTATTTCTAGAGAAAACATCGGAAAATCTTCTTCTAGATCTTCTGATAGCCGCTCACAGAAAAAGGTGCCTGGGGATGGTTTTCTGGACTCTCCTCTGTTTGACATGCCTAGGCTGATCCTTTAGAGATCTCTTTTGGTCAAGCTAGTCCCCCTCCATATGCAAGTAGCAATATTCATGAAGCACACTTCGGATCAGATACATCCCAAGATCAGAGTTCAGATGCAGCCTTCTGATGATGTGGCTTAATTAGCCATCAGAGATTCCCTCTTTTACAACCTACAAGAGCTCCACCTCCATCGACCTCCTCCTCCAATTCCACGGTGAAGTCGAGCTAGTTCCTTCACTTCGGATGCAAGAAGAAGGGTGGCGAGGATATTCTTCTTCTCCAAGATACAACCAATACTCTCAAAGTCCTAAAAGCATTCGTCCCCTTACTTGGCCAAGGCCCTCCAACTTCTCAGTTGGATGAACTTGATGAATTTGCCATGGGTAGGTCTCACCATAGTGTGGATGAAAGTGCAGAAGTTGTTTCTGGTGAAGATATGAATGCAAACTCAGTGGCTGCTGCATCAGCAGCTGCGATGAAGGAGGCTATGGATAGAGCTCAGGCCAAATTTAGACATGCTAAGGAAGTTAGGAAGAGAATATGCAAGGCATCCAAGAGTAAAGGCTGTAAACCTGGACAGCGATGAACAAGCCATGCATGAAACACAAGAAAAAGAGATGGAAAACAAGGAGAGTTGGAGCGTGAAGAGCGTCAACAGAGGAAAAAGAAGAGGAAGAGAGAGCACAATTGAAACTTGAGAGGAGAGGAGAGAAGTCAGAGAGATAGAAAGAGATGAGGCTAGGCAAGCTGTAGAAAGGGCTACTAGGAAGCACGTGAAAGAGCAGCAGCAGAGCAGCAGAAGAGCTGCTGCTGCTACTCGTTAAAAACTGAAAGAGCTGCCGTGGAGAAGGTTGCAGCTGAAGCTCGAGAACGGGCTCGAAAAAGGGCTGCTGTTCAGCGAGCACAGCGGAAGCCCGTGAAGAGCTGCAACAGAAGCTAGAGAAAGGAGCAGAAAAAGGCAGCTGCAGGAGCAAGGGAAGAAGCACGAGAAAAGGCTTCAGCTGCAAAGGCTGAGGCTGAGGTGAGACGTCGTGCAGAGCAGGCTGCAGTAGAAGAGCCTCAGAGGCTCGTGAGAGAGCTGCTGCAGAGGCTCGAGAAGGGCAGCTGCAAGGATGAACCAACAAAAGAATGATGATGATATTGAATCCTTTTTCAATATGGGTTCTAGAGCCAATAGTGCACCGAGGTGAGAACAAGTTCTTCTGTAAGTGTAAACAAACAACACCAAATATCAATTTAAGCCCTCTTGCGATGCTTTATTGTTCATTTTGGTAACTATTTCTTTTCTTCACCTGCCATTTCTAGGAGACTTCATTTGCTTCACAGTTCCAGAACACGGCAGGTGCTGGAGAACCAAAGCCAACATTTTCATCTACCACAACCTCCTCCAACAGGACAAAGGCATCTTCAACTACAAGTTTTGTTGATGATCTCTCTTCAATATTTGAAGTACTTGCATTTTGCGGCTTCACTAGCAAAGTTCACGGGGTTAGTCTGTACTGCTAGTAAAGCCTCGCAGTCTAGAGTGACTACCTTGGCGGCTTTTTCATGTTCTCAGCTTTATCTTCAATTGATTAATATCACACAGTTACAACTTAATTCAACTCATCAGTTAGTAACAGTTTTCTTGAATAATTCCCTCAATTGTACAGAAAGATGCCCATTTTTAAAAAATTAACTGTAACAATTTCTTACGATTTGTTTTGTCGCATATACTTTAAAAGTCATCTAGGCTATTCTATGCTTACGGACAAACTATAGCATACCAACTGTGTCACGTGTTGGTTTTAAGTTTGTCTCATCTATTTCCTGAATACTGAATTATATTTACTTACCCAGCGCATATTGATTTCAAAGAGGTTGAAGGGAAACTGAAGAAGAAAAGAGAGCTAGATTGGAACGCCATCATCGGACTCAGGAGCGTGCGGTATGCCCCCTTGGACATGTGTCTTTTATCTCATGTTTGGATTGTCAGGGAAAATTTCTGTTTACAGCCTTTGAGCCATGTATTGCATAGTTTAGCTCTATATATAATTTATGATATGTTTTGCTCAGGCCAAAGCTTTGGCTGAAAAGAATCAACGTGACCTTCAAGTTCAGATGGAGCAGCAGGAAAGACATGTAAGTACTGTTTTAATAAACAACACGAAGTACTTACTCAAATTCTCGTCTACTCATTTCAATTAGTGGCATAATCCAAAAACAATGCCTATAATTTTCTTTGTATACCACTGTTACATACCTGTCCGAAATACAGAAGTAATAAAACAATCATATTTCTTCGATTGCTTGTTTAGGTGCCCCTCATCCATTTTAAATCATATTTTAGAACTTTGATTGGAAAGGTTTTCTTTCTTCCAAATATTGCCTAAACTTTGGTATCTTGTTTAAAGATGCAAGTGGAGCGAGCCATGTCTGATATCAGTAGGTCCCTTTCTTCATTTTGGAATGAATCATGTTAAACTAAGAAATTACTCCTGAAGGCCTTGCCTTTTGCTGCATAGTGCTATGCTATGTGGCTAAATGAATTGAATATTGCATTCACATAATTTCCTGTCTAAAATGTGTGCTGGCAGAGCGTGGTGCATCAATGTTTCTAGGATGTTGCCCAGGCTTCTTCTTCTTCTTCTTTTTCTGATTCTTTTGTGGTGTCTTTTCATCCTTTTCTTTGCTCAAGCTTCTATGATATGTCTTTGCTGTTATTTTACTATTTTATCTATGTTATAGTTGCTTACTTTTTTATTTACAGAGAATATCTGAGACTCTAGATATTGAAATCAAGGCGATAGGCTGCTGGGAAAGAAGGAAATCTGCGTGCACTGCTATCAACTTTGCAATATACATATTCCGTTTATGTCATAAATATGAGATCAGTTGTACCCCTGAGCTGCTAGATCCACTTAACACACCTGGTTAATAAGAGAGGAGAAAGAATTTGGAAGAGTTTTTCCTTTAATAGTAATTCCCAAACAAATGACGCGCCCTCTCTATATTTACTTGCTAATCATCATCATTTTTTTTTCTTTTTGTGTGGGGTGGGGTTGGGGGATTGTGCCTTCTACCTATTCACACCTTGAACAGCGCTGGTGTTTAAAGTAAAAAAACACCAAGCAGTCAAACACCACCACATATACACAGGAAATATCATAATAGATAACAGATTTTTCTTGAATCATAGAAATTTATGCACCAAAGATTTACATGTATTTAACATTTATAGAGACCAAAATACCTTGTATCTGAGTAAAATCGTTGTTTTTTTTAATTGACATAAATAAATTATTTGTGAATGGGAAAACCTATAATATCTGAAACATTTGATTGTCTGTGGGCTTCTAATAGAATGGTCTTGATAAGGATATCAAATTGACTTTGTGACATAGGTGCTTTGGCCTGGATACGGTTGGCAGCCTGTTTCTTTGACGGATTTAATTACTGGTGCTTCTGTGAAAAAGTATATCGAAAGCAGCATTGTGTATCCATCCCGATAAAGTGACGAAGGTGCCGCCTTCATGAAATATGTTGCTGAAAGGTGTTTGACATGCTAAAAGGTACTTCTATCAGCTGCTCAACATGATGTTCCATCAGTGCAATATGAATTTGGTTCTTCATTAACATGCCCTTTACATTTCTTGTTAATTTAGGTTTTACTCCTTTATTCGGAGACATTAATAACCAGTTAGTCTGTGGTTATGAAGCCTGTTAGAAACAGATGTCCTGTGGTTTTATAGAAGGGGCTTCTTATGCAGCCAAATGGCAAGTTTCATTTCTTGGCGTATTTCCTTTTGTCTTTGTTGGAGTCATCATTGAAAGATCCTTTAGTTGTTAGTCATCACTGCTTATGACACTTCTTTTTTACTCAAGTCTATTGTGCTCTTTATTAAGTTCCTATCTTGCAATAGGAAGCATGGAACAAATTCAATTCAGAGGAGCTTTTCTAGATGCTGCGCCCATTCATTAGCTTCGAGCTACCTTTGGGCTTTTTGATAGAAGAGGTAGGAACAGTTTCAAAGCAATGCTCGTGGTGACTGCGCTATATAATCTTCTCTCATCATGTGGCATTTGCTGGGCCGACAAGAGGGGCCTTTATAGCAGTGATTATAAAGTGCAATATATTACTCTGTTGCTGTAAATTATTGTCCGTGCCAAAGACATTTATGGAATGGCACTTGGATTGACTGGCTTATGGGAAATGTCGGGCATTTTCATTATATGTGCAGCATGAAAGGGCATTGTATCATTGAGTTGTGAAAGTTATACAAAATGTATTTACCCTATTCATTTATGTCAAAAGTTTCTATTTCTGCATGAGAAGAACAAATCTCTCTTCCATTATTTTTTGAACTGATGTTGTTTTGAGTATCAGAATGATATTTTTGCACGATGTAAAAGGTGAACTATGTGATGCAGGTGTTTTATCCCTATAGTTGAGTTTGACACTGATTTTGGACTCTCGTATGCTTCCTCAACTCAGATAAATACTTGCTACTCGTGGGAAGTACTATTCCTTTTCCATGAAATTTTTTGCTATGTTTTAGCCAAATTAGGTTTAGCTTCCACTAATTATTTTTTTTTCCGCAAACAAGGATCAAACGCGAATCAGTCTATCTCTGAACATTTTTTTTAGTATGATTTGAATAAAAGCGAAATCAAATAAAAAATTTATTATGCCCTTAAGCAGCAACGAGCTGAGAAAACAGCCTCTCTACTACATTGGTACGTTGTTATTGTAATCAGGAGAACACAAAGATAAAGTTTCAATTCATTTAAGTACAAATAGGATTAAGTTGATCAAATGTAATGAGATACATTGGCAGGCTTTCTTGGAGGTGGGGCAACAATAATTGATGAAGCAAAAAGAGAAATAATATAACTTGACAGGCTTTCCTTAAGGATTCTTGAAAAGTTTGGGGATGAAAGTTGAAATTGGAGGTACATTCACTCCAGAAGCGCGTGCGTTCCATTTCTTAGAAACCAAGCAAAATATCACAATCGATCAATCAAAGCCCTCCCTTCATCTCAGTCGCAGAATCTATAGACGCGCAGGAAGCATGGACTCTCATCACACGGTCTCCTGATGCTCAGCTGAGAATATCACCCGGAAGATCACAGGAAAAAAGGCGGCGGCAGCAGCAGGGCGACGCGTTGAATACCAAGCGGAGATGCCGGAACATCCTGCTACAGACTCATCAGCCACCGATAATACCGTAACCGTCAAACGTTATGCCCCTCCCAATCAGCGGTATCATAATGATTTTGATATACGAATCGCTCTTTCTAAATCTGGACATGTTTTATTGAATTGCTAAATTTGGACGTGTTTTGTTAATTAATTTCATGTGATTTTCGTTTCTACCAGAAATCGTGCACTCGGTAGGCGAAAATCTGGAGGAGGTAACTAGTTTTGATACAGCTAGATGTAAAATTTTTAATTGTTAAAAACTCACCAGATTTATTAAAAATCCCCTTTTGCTCTCAATATAGTGTGCCCGTCATTAACAGTTTTTTTTTAAACATCTGATGGTGTAATCAACTGGTGATCATACATCAGAACTTCCCTGTGTCAATAGCCAAAAGTTTGAAAGAGGGAGATCTGGATGTTGTGTTGTAAGTTGAATTTCCAATGAGCTAACAATAGTGAGACATAAGGATGCATTATAAGATTGTCTCTATACCAGCCGCCAGTGCATTGAAGATATCCTTTTGATCTTTTAAGCTAGCATTGTAAAGTTGATTACTTTCAAAATAACTCCAAAATGTTTCTCTCTTCTTATTATTCTAGCATCAGTGAAGCATGCAGCTCAATACAACTAGTAATCTTAAAGGAAGCGTTTCGTTATCGGTTTGCTACAGTCGCCTTCCACTGGAAGTTACAAGTTATTCTAGGGACTCTCTGTATCATGTGTCCTATAGCTGTTATTAGCTAGTAGAATTGAACCTTCTTTAAGGTTATACATGGCAGACTAGTAGGCACCAACAAGATGAGCCAATGTCAGCCCTGAGAAAACATTGGGGGTGGGGGTCAAATAATTCTAGAATCTGAGTTTAGCTTTTGATATAGAGTAAAATCTGTAGAGTGTTATACTCTCATGGTTGACTAGTTTTATTGTGATGTATGTTTCAAAGAAATTGTGTTCTTTGCCTATGGATGTTTGGCTGGATTTAGTCTTCTAAACTAGGAATCCGGATCGACCTCTCTCTAATGCTTTACAGTTTTACAGATCGACTCGAACGAGGCTAGCAGCTATGCTAGTGATGGGGAAGAACAAATGAGTGCCTCTAAGTCTATATCTGCCTGCTGATGCTGGTGGTGTGTGAGTGAATGGTATCCTCCAACAAGGTTAATACCGCTACAAGGATGTTGTACAAGTGAAGCTTTTCAGCTACTGAATGACCGTATGTTTCTTGATCAATCATGAACTCTATTTTATCAATTCTATTATCTAGTTAATCACTTTTACCTCAATTACATTGTCATACCTTCCATATCTTTTTATTTCTCCTTTCTTTCTGATGCCTTTTCTGTGCAGTTTCATTATTTAGATTCAACTTTTTTCCCGTTAAGTTTTGTTTTGTATAGATATAATATTTGCTTTGTCTATTCTTTCATTCTCTTTGTTATCAACACTAATGTTGAGCTCTCCATAGATGCTGAATTCATACTATGAAGTATAAGAGATCAATAGTGATTTGACTTTTGATGTGATTCTTCCTTCATTTATGAGCATGTACTGGTGCCCTTCAAATTATTTTCTTTACTTTATTGTTGAAAAAGGCATTGTACATGTCAAAGAGTAGTAGCTTTTATAACTTTTGACTTATTGGAATCCATTGAAGATAAATTTGCTCAGTCTTCGGAATGACACTTTTTCCATTTGATCATCTCATTTTGCATTTTCCATTGGTGAAAACACCTTTTCAACTTGAGTTGAGGTGATCTGAAGTAAAAGTTATCATTCAAGACTACATTTTTAGCGCAAGAGTACTATCAAGTGAGAAAGTTATCATTCAAGACTACATTTTAGTGCAGAGTACCATCATCTGTGTTGTATAGTGTTGTTTGCTATACAACATTTTGAACAGTCTGGTCATCCTTGTTTCACCTCGACACCTGTCTCTGTGTATATCAATGACCAAATTCTCATTTTTGCACTTTAGCCTCCTATCAAGGAAACAGCGAATTAATCAGGTTTAGAGGAAGAGTTAATTGCTGCTTCTGAATATAAGGAACTATCAACAACAAGAACAAAACCTCAGTCCCTAGTTAGTTGGTGTAAGTTATATGAATCATCAAATCATTTGAAAATAAATTTATTTAGTCTTGAAGCACATAATACCATAGCAAAAGAAATTGCAAAAAGCTTCAAAACTTTGATCTAGGCAGTGGAACACCAAAGTAACATCACATGCCTTAGTCAATTTCAGGTGTATTTACAACAACTACACCTTAGTCCCAAACAAGCTGGGGTCAGCTATGTGATCCTCAGTACCATGTTTAGTTCTAGGTGTTTTGCATATATCAATTATAGGTGTATTCCCCCAAAGAAAAAAAATGGATTCTACATGTACCATCCTCCCTTCCCCCTGGACCTTGTCTGCGTGAATGACCTCTGGACAAGAGGTCGACCTGTCATACTAATATACTGGCACTCCCTGGGGGCAGAAGACAGCTCATGTGAGCACCCACCCCCACCCCCACCCCCAAGGTCTCACTGTGCCATCATTTAAATATTTTGATGATATTATGGTAATTTGTTAACCAGCTTTCGCTTTTCTGCAAGAACATTTGGTGATGCCTCTGAACCTATGATCAAGAAGTCGCAAGTGAGAATGACGACCCCCCACCCCCACCCCCCCAAGGGTCTCACTGTGCGATCATTTAAATATTTTGATGATATTATGGTAATTTGTTAACCAGCTTTCGCTTTTCTGCAAGAACATTGGTATGATGCCTCTAGTTCCTATGATCAAGTACGCAAGTGAGAATGGCGTCGCAGAGTTTCATCTTTTTTGATAGGTTGGGTGGCTGCTCTGAATGTAATAATTTACGGAAGATTCTCCTGGTAAGTTAAAGGGTGCCCTCTACTAATAATTTATGATTTCTTCCTGATTTTGCATTGTGTAGAAGTTATTCAGGAATACTTTTTACTCCTTCGCCAATTCAATTTGTGTTAGAAATGCAATTTTGAACATCTATATTAACTACATAACTGATACATTCTGGTGCTTCTTTTTGAAGTGAGCTTCATTTACTTTATTGGATGGTATCTTAGACTCTTCTAAGCCTGTTGAGAGTTTTTTTTTTTGTATATGCATGCACACCGTGGGTGCTATTAAGCTCAATAAATTGACCTTCCATTCATCAAAAAAAATGTTATAATACTTCTAACCATTGCTATGATGGGATTCTAGAATTCTTTTGCGTTCAAAGCTCATGCTAACCAAGTAGTATACCCAAGTTTCAGTGACCTGGATTTTAGTGTTTATCAGTTATCATCTAATATAGTAATGTCAAATGTCAATTTCCTCATGTCTAAAATATGTTTTGAGCAATAAATGGATTTTGCACTTTCCAAAGGGCATCATTCTACCACTTTGATTTGTGTTACATCTTTGTCATGAGTAAATCAGCACATTCTTGTGAAAATTTTAGCTTTGATTGTATGGTTGAGAACTGCAAGAAGTGATGCTTTTCTGTTGTAGTTCTCTGTGTTAAAAGTGCCAAAGGGCGTAGATCAGAAAGACCAAGGAGACATTGAGCACAAATAAATCTCACTTCTGTTAGTAATGGAAATTAGACGCTTTCTTCAATTATCAGTAAAAAGAAAAAGAAAAAAAGAAAGTAGATAATTCTCCTTCTACTCTTCTGATCACAGCTATATATGTTTAAATAAACATATCTACAGGTTTTATTTGTAATTTATCATATATAATATATTTGATTAAGATGAGCTTAAATAGAGCAAAAATGTGCAAGGGTTCATATAGTCGCAACTTGCTTGGGATTGAGACGACTTTGTATTCTCGTGATCACAACTAATTTGGCTGGCGTTCTGTTTATCCAGAAAGGCCTGTAATGCCCACAAAAAGATCACCTTGGGGACATGCTATCACGCCCCACATCAAGTAAGAGACGTCTGCTTATTCTCTCCCCTTCCCTTCAATTCTCCATAAATACTGAACATTTGTTTTCTGTCTTCAGTTAATGTCAGAAGCAGGATCTGGATCTTCTACTGGGTTGCACAAGGATTTTCTAAGCAAACTTCAGGTGGCAATGCTCAATGCAAATGTATTTTTCGATGCCTAATTATGACCCATCAAATGCTCAAAATCTAAGTTGGGCAGTTTCATAATTATTTGCAATGCAAATGTTGACACTGTTGTAAGCCCATCCATCATCAATCCTGAATGACTCTTTACTTGTGCATCATTAAAGTTGCAATTCTGCACCTTTCCCAATTTTCTGTACTTTCAGTTATTTATGGTGGTGTTCAAGCTAGCTTACGTGCACTATGTATCTATTATCTGCCCATCAAGTTTAGGCCGATAGGAGGAACTTTTGTCGTCTATGGTAGAATTTGAGCTCTGATCTTCAGTGGTTTTCACTCACTTCACACTCTCTGAGTGTTTTGCTGGACTAATAATATAGTGGTTAGGATCTCTCCGACCAGTGCAACTACTAATTTGATGGGAGGAAAAGCATCTCAAAGCTTACAATTAGAAAAATGGGCTCAAACTGCGACAACATCATTTTTAGAAATACAAACCAAAGTTGGCAAATGCAGGTCGTGGACAAATGTTACATTTTGCTGATATCAAGTTTTACATCGCAAGCTAAATATATCTAATTCATTTTACAATAAACTGGCAAGGGAATATATACAAATCCCTGCTACGCCTTAGAGATAAGCTAAGTTTTGCTAGCGCAACAGGACTCAAAATACAAAATAAACCTCTATTTAACGTCATTATATATTATATAAATAGTAATTTAAACTTTAACTAAATCTCTTATAGATATATCGGTCGTAAGTATAAAATTATGGTGCATGATGGAATTAAAAAATGAAGGGATAAATTTCTAAAAAATATTTCGAGGGTCACTCATTGTTCTTCTATCCCCATCAATAAGGGTAGCAGTGGTGGGATTGAAATAGCTCTAACTCTTCAGGTTTTGAATTTAAATTTTGGGAACGAAAAGAATTATTCTGGAAACGTTGCTTTTAAAAGTGGGTCTTGTAGTGTGCAAATTCGGGTTTAATTAGTTTTAATGGAGATATTGAACATCGAGTGAGAAACCCAATATATAATATGTAGAAGGTGCTTGGGCACCAACTCTAAGAAGTAAATGAAGAGTTTAAAATTTATAATTAAAATAAATTATGAGATATTCATGTAGTTATAAATTACCTTATTAGGAATAACATGTGTATTTTAAAATTAAGCTGATACTAAATATAAAAATGTATCATTCTTTTTTGGGCCAGGCTAAAAATGAAAGAATGTGTATTATAAATTAGGACCAGGAAATTACTCTTTTACGGGACACAAAATTTAAAGAAAACTTATGATCTTAAATAAGTTACAAAATATTTGTAAAACGACAAATCATCTTATTCACAATAAAAATATAAAAATAGTGACAGACAATTATTATCGCTTAATAATAAAATTCATCGCTAAGTATTTTCGTACTCCTCTTTGAGAATTTCTGGGCTGGGGTTAAAATTTTTCTTTTTCAACTAGAATTCACCTTACTGTTCTTTTCCACACGTCAAACTAAATTGCTTTTTTTAAAAAAATTATTTTTTATTTTATAATCACCGTATTCAGTTCTTGCATGCATGTGGGTTGGCAGATTATTAACTAAAATGAATTTTGTAATTTGGCCTACGGGTGAAAATCGTTTTCACCCTCCAAGTTTAGTTTAAATTAAACTTTTCCGCCGGCTTTCAAGCAGCAGACGTTACCATGCTGTCTTAATTGACTTTAAAATATTTGTTTTTACTCTTACATCATCAATTTTTGTCTTCTTCTTTTCATTTCTTTAAAATCATAATATATATATATATATATATATATATATATATATATATATATATAAATATTATTTTTTAATCCTACGTAACAATTTTTTTTAAATAAATGTTGCTTTTGAAAAAATTAAAATTCAGAAATTTGAAAATTAAAAAACAAGAAATTTATAGGAAATTCAGCCCAAAAGATTCTTTATTGAAATTCAAATAATTTTCATTTTGTTTTAAAAAATTCTAAATATTAAAAAAAACTAAAATTAATCAGCTATAAGAGTCAAAAAATAACAAATTTTAAAAATATCAAATTAAATTTTAAAAAATTAATTTTGTTATTTTAATATTTTACAAAAATTTAAATTAATGTAAAATTATATGTTACCAAATATATCTATTAATAACAATCAAAATTTATTAATTTAACAAATAAAAAATTAAAAAAACTCAAAATTCATAAAAAAAAAAAAACCCCAAAAACAAAAAACAAACAATATAAAAAATATAAAAAAACTAAAAAAAATAAAAAAAATAAAAAAAATAAAAAAAATAAAAAAAATAAAAAAAATAAAAAAAATAAAATATTAATGAATTTAAATAAGAAATTATAAATAAAAAAACAAAACAACTTTACTTATAAATGTTAAAATTCAGCTTTGAGTCAATTAATTCAATTATAAATTTAAAAATTTTAAAAGTTAATTTTTTATTTATTTTAAAAAATGTGTTGGAAAAAGTTAAAAGGGAAGTTTGATTTTTAAAAAGTAAAATTGAGATTAAGCGATTTCCAGCCTTATTTTTACATATAATCAGGTGGACGGACTTCGCTGTAATTTCCTTCCTGATCTGAGCGACAACCTCACTTGTATGTACATTCGCTCCTTTGAAAATTTTCCAATTCCTGGCCCTCCAAATATTGGTATATGGTTGCAGCCAGGAGTTCCTTCTTGAATTGCCTCTGCTGCTTGTGCTTCCTCGCCCAGTACTCATCAGGACCTGTTTTGTATAATCAGCTGAAGTCTTGTTGGTCAAAAGGAACGCTTCATGTCCAACTTGTTAATCCATTCACAGCTCTTAAACAGGTGAGAAGTAGTCTCCATAACCTGATCATCACAGTGGCAACATGTATCATCCATCATCCACTGGAATGTGTAGTTTTTGCCATTCTCTTCTTACTGAGAAGTCTTCCTTGAAAATCTGTGTTTTGGTTCAGATAATTTGCTCCAGACCAGATACGGCTACCGTCAATCTGGTTTGGTCACCAATGATTGACAAATAACTACTATGTGATAGAATACTCAAATCTGTTTTTAACTTTCCTTATCTAGATTGCTTTAGTTGTTTAACCTTGAGGCGAGGGTCTATGAAATAACTTTTTCTGCCCTTGGGTGGAGGTAAGGTTTGAGTAAACTCTATCCTCCCTCCCCAGACCCCCACTTTGTGGGATTATGCTGGGTAAGTTATTGTTGCTGCTGTAAGTACAATCAAGAGTGGGTTTCTCTTGGTAAGTTAAAAGATTGTCCCTCTGCTAATAATTTGCTCTGATTTCTTCCTGATTTGCATTGTGGAGAAGTTATTCAGGCATACTAAGTTAGGCAGTTCCATAATCATTTGAAATGCAAATGTTAGATACCCTGTTATAAGCCATCCATCATCAATCCTGAATAACTCTTGTCTTTCACATTTTCTGTTATTTACTGCACTATTTTTTAAAAAAAAATAATCGTAATTATTCAAGCCAACTAACGTGCATCTTGACCATTTCACTATGTACCTATTATCTCCCACTAGCAAAAACATCAGATAACTCACGACTATCAAGTTTAGGTCTAATTGGAAGAATTTTTGTCGTCTATGGTAGAATTTGAGCTCTGATCTTTGTGGTTTTCACTCACTTCACACTCTCAGTGTTTTGCTGGACTAATAATATAGTGGTTAGGATCTACTCCGACCAGTGCAACTACTAATTTGATGGGAGGAAAAGCACCTCAAAGCTTACAATTACAACTCTCAAACTGCGACAACATCATTTCTTCCGTGTTTCAGCAGTAACATATTCATTTCCATGGAGCTAAGGTCCAAAATATGGAAGAACAAGGCGTTTCCACGACTCTACCACCCAATCAATTCTGTTAGAAATACAAACCAAAGTTGGCAAATGCAGGCTGTGTGGGTAAATGGTACATTTTACTGATATCGCTAGCTATATCGGCTAGCTATATCAGAGTCATTATGTTGGAGTTGAGTCGGATAGCTTCTCATTTGTTATGGCTCGGTCCTTTTATGGCGGATATTGGTGCGCAGACCCCTTCAAGTGCTAGACATAGTAAACATGACAAGCAAAACAGACATAGTAAACATGACAAGCAAAACATATCTATTCATTCTACATCGCCTTAGTGATAAGCCTAAGATTAGTTATAACTATTTCTAAATCCCAAACAAGTTGAGGTCGACCTTTTGAATCCTATCGACCATGATTCTCCATTTTAATTCATCTTGCACAAAAAAAAAATCTAAAGCCTTGAATTTTTCAGTTGGTATATATGATCATACCCCAGTATTACAAAAACACAGTACAAAAATCACATGGATCCAAGTGTCAGTTAAACCCCATCTCGAGGGAGATCTTTGTGTCCATTTACAGACATTGGTGATCGTAGAGAAGGACCCTCAGTTGAAAGGCTAGAGATATCTCTAGCAGACCTTTGTGCCTTCTTCCTTTTCACCTTCTCAGCCCAATCCAGAAGGCAAGCTTGAACATGATTATCGAACATCGACTTCTTATAATGACTCCCCATCTATAATTTCATGTAAAAGGAAAAAATATTTAGGAGGAGGATATTCAGGTTTATGTTTCATGAATAGAATTCAAACAAAGTTTGGATCAAGTATTATGAGTAAAAGTCACCTGTGTGACTAGAGCATAAAGTGGCAATGTGCTATAGCTGCATAAAACTTGAATGAATACCCTGGAAAAGATGAAAACAACCTTCAAATATGAACATTCTGACAAAATCAGATAACAGGAAAGTGAATGAACAAGGTCAAGAAATGCAAGAATATTTGCCCCAAGAGAGAAGGATAAGGGGAATGGAGCTAGGGAGGCGCAAGGGTGTTCATCTGAATCCCTTTAGCTGGAAAACTACACTTTGTTATAAACATTTCTTTTTTATTAATATATAATAGATGTTGAATCCCCTTGACTTCTTCGTGTGTTTACTTTGTTATTCAGAAATTCCTAGCTCCGCCACTGGAAAGAGGGTAGAGATGATAAGGAGTAGTGAACTAACCCTATGACAAGCCGAGGAATAACGAACACGTATTTTCCCATAATGCAGGAGTTAAAGCCATATTGGAACTAAAAAGATTAAAAACAACACATGAAGTTAGGAAAAGAGAATTGAACTGTATTGAATAGAATGGTGTTACTTGATTACTAGCTTACCAAAATCCAGAAGAAAAATGCTATCTCAAAAGCATTTTGGAAAAGGATAAAATGCATCAAGAAGAGGACAATTTGAGGGCGGTCGAACCAAAAGTGATCATCAGATGGTTTTACAATCAATTCACCTTCTACTGCTACATGTTTCTCAGCAATCTCATGAGCTAACTGTATAATCACATGCTCCAACTTTGTTCCCACAGCAAGCAGAAGCTGAAAAAGAAAAACACGAAAGGAAGAACGAAAGGACACAGAAATCAAGTTAGCTTCCTTCTGCATGAGATAGAAAACCAGATACATGAAGAAAGAAATCTTCATGTTTAATGCTCATAATAACATTCAAAGCTCGATACAGGTGTTGTCTAGCATTTGATTTTGACTTGAACACGAGTACCAGAGCAAATACCCTTATATACTTCTCTTAACGAAAAAGCTATCACGAGAAGTGATCGTTTCCTGAATAACTCACAGATTTCGAGACTGAAACACTGGAAACTACACAAGTAAAATTTATGAAAGGAGTCACTCACTATAAAGGGAATGAAAGCAATCCAGAAATACGTATGCCAACCTGCACATGCATAATGATGTATCAGCCCTTGAATCATAATCCACAACACAATGACCAGAAAAACATATGCAACAAAAGAACCTTGGTAACATGAAACTAAGTTCATATGAAAGTTATTCCATGCAATCATTCTACTTTTCACAATATTATCGGGAATTTTATCATCTCAAGAGTGCTGAAAACTTCATGTAAAATGAAGGCACGACGCACAATAGCATTTTAGTGGGAATGCCGAATTTATCATAACAAGATGGAAGGGATACTGTGTATATACACAAAGCAACTACCATTCAATTGACATTTTCCAAATAGGAACTCATCAACTTGTCAAAAGAAAAGAGTACAGATGAAATTGTAGCAGCTTGGTAAGGTGAACAAGTCTATTAAGTTTGAGCTGGGAATACCGTTAATATTAAGTAACAAGAAGAGGATTACGAATATCCAGAGATACCAACTGCAACAAACAAAAGCAAAAGAGTACCAAGTTAATTTGATGAACCAGTGGTGAGAAATATGTTTTTGAACTCTTTTTAAAGAGTTGGAGGTGAAAATGTTTAAGAGCTTTAGCATCATCCTATCACTTGCCTGATACCAACAACTGTAGTAAAATCGTCTTCCAGTGCACGTATCATGTACCTGTGAAAATTGAATCTTGGATTTCCCCTGCAATGTGTCTATACAAGGAAGATGCTTTTACTATATTATGTATAAGCCAAGTAAAAAGCGCTCAATACATGGAAACACATGAAACCAGATTCTAACAACTCAATCTGGCAAAAAAATACATAGTTACCATGATGAATCCTAAACGAAGCGCTCTATAGTCTGATTCGTTGACAGAAGCATAAAATTGCTTGAAGAAAGAATGCTGCAAATTTTCACCAAAGCACAGTAAGTTTTGAAGTTTCAACATAGCTCCATCATGATGTTTGACACAAATAAGGGCCTAACAACATTTGTCGGTCATGCTTCAACATTTAGTGTCCTACTAAACTTGGTTTTATGCTAATCTATTGCCATTTTGAGCAAACCAAAGCATATATAGGCAACTAGAAATTGAAATTTGAGTTATTGGAGTCATGAAACAGAACTCAGACACTAATCCGAATTGGAGAAAGAAAGAAGGTAACCATATGAGTCTATCATGATTCATGTGTCATTTGAGAGCGTATGGCAAACAATTGCACACTAGAGAAAAATGGAGTAGAAATGGCATATGCTTGTATACAAGTAGACACACATAAAATAG
>JACEIK010013972.1:0-23228 GCA_018107945.1 Datura stramonium
GTAATTGTTGATCATTTGGTTTTTTCATCTTTTCTTCCATGGTTGTTCTACTAATTCTTGTTCTTACTGCATTAATGTTTGGCCAATGTTGATGTAAATCGAAAAAGTCCGGTTTCGCTCGAGAGAGCACGAAATCGGAAAGTTGTGAATTAGTAGGATATGATCTTTTCTTCGTTTGGAAAAATTGAGAATTGATTTACCTTCAGGATAGAAATATACCTGAAAGTCGTATTAGTCAAGTGTGGAATCGTTTTGTATGGCTAGAACATGAATTTCTTCTTATCCGCGAGAAATGTAAGTGGAAGGTTCATTATTCTTAAGTTGGGTTAAATACGAGAGTTTTATCCATAGGCATAAGTTCAGACTAATAGGAGAAAAGATTAACCAACTTGTATCGATATTAATTTCTCTACATGTTAGTTGTAGCCTCGGCATGCTCACGTTCATAGTTCGAGACTCCTTGTATTTTCAATTTTAGACTTAGTATAAAATTAAAACAAAATATAAAAACTTTTCTTTACATTGTTATGCATTTTAGAGTTACAACTAATTGACACTTGAGTAGATTTTGCCGCTTAGTCTAGTCCCTGTGGGATCGATACTTGGCTTATGAGCCACTTACTAGCCTTGTTCGACCACGTGCACTAGCGTGTAGTTATCCAGAGGCAATGGGAACATACTTCCTAACGAGCCATCGTCGGTCCTAACGGCTTTGTTATACTGGGTAGATTACCAAGCTGAATTGAGTTTTCATGAATAACGGCGAGTGTACTTGATGGGTGAACCAACGGATCGTGTTCCCTAGTAATGAGTCGTTTGGTCGTCCGTTAGGACCACGTGATTATTTCGGTGATTTCGGTAAGGGCTTTTGCGTAAGTCTAAGTTACAAGTCTATACTACGTCGTTTTTACCTCGTAATAGGGTTTTTAGAAGAGAAAAACCCATATTAGGCCATTTATTTATGCATGCAAAGTTGAAGGCTTGAGAGGGAAATTGAGGAGAATTTCAAGGTTTCAAGGGAATCTCAAGTTTGGGTAATTGGGAAGAGTTAGGATTCTTCAATCCCGGAGTATGTAAGACTATGAGTGGGTGCTCTTCCGCAATGCCCATTCCCTATCAATTTGTGTTTGGTTTGTATTGATCAAGTATGGGTCTTCATTTAATTGCATCATTCTTACATTTCTACTCCTTAGGTATGACTAAATTGAGTTGATATCGGTGATTTACTGAGCTTGGAGCGGATTCTATCTCTTAATTTCTTTTACAAAATTGTGTTTTCTAAAATTGAATATAAAATGTTCATGTGTGCAGTGATTCATGATAGAATGTAATGACGATGATGGAGTAAATGATGAAAAGTATGTTTCCATCCTTACCCATGATTTTGATGATGTTTTCAAAGAAGATAAGTAGACGAGTGTATAATGAAGCTTTGGGTAGTGTCCAATGTTGAGCATGATTGACAATTTTGTGAAATGACTTATTTACTTCGTTTTGTTAGAATCTCCCAAATTACAATGTTTTCAAATGAATTGTATGAGTTCAAGCATGATAAGGTTTTGGGCAAGGCCCTTATATTGATGATGATGAAGTGATATTTCTAAGTAGGCTTACCACTTGATTTGGAGTAAATTCTCCCTTTATTATTTGAGCTTGTGGTATGTTTACGTAGTAAAGCTTCTCATATGCATGAATTCATAATTGAGATGTATGGTGTCATTAAGCTTCATTTCACTTGATGTTGAGTTTAAGCATGATTCTATTCTAAGCTTTGTCGAGGTGACATTGTTGAGCTTCATATCTATATGATGTCTAGTGTATGCACGATTTCATAATGAGCTTTTCCAATAGACAATGTTGAGCTTCTTTCCATACGATGTTGAGTTTATGCATAATTTCATGTTGAGCTTCGTCACTAGACGATGTTGAGCTTCGTATTAATACGATGTAGAGCATTGCATGTTTTGGGAGAAGAGTCAGGGCTGAGGTTGACTACCTATGCCCCTGCTTCTGGCCATAAGCGTAGGTTGATTCTATTATATTATTAGGACCTCCCTTGTAGGCTATCCCGGCCCAATTGGACGCTGAAGCTTGATATCGGTATCATGGTAGCATCCTAGCCACTGGAAAGATTTTGGGCGGCTCGTTCCCACTTGAGTGTAATAGTCGTTACCAGTAAGTTCTATCATGGTATGACGGTTAAGTGACTAGTCTCCCATTGTCTATATCATTCGAGTTGCATATCCATTACTCATGTTGATTATCTTATGCATGCACGTTTAAAAACAAAGGTTTGACTCATTGTTCATCTTTTGATATAAATGTTATGATTTAACTTTGAGTCATTCGATTTAGTCATGATGTTTTAAAGCCATGCATGATACGTATAAAATAAGAATGATTTCATAATAAATGCTTGTGATATTTTCTTATCCTTAACTTATACCATCACATATGCATGACTTGTTTTGAAAGACTATTATTGCTCCTAGAGTTTTACTTACCTTGCATGCTCGATACATTCACGTAGTGACCTTTTCCTATGTTGCGGCGTTTCATGATCTGAGATCAAATTCTCAAGTTCGGCCCCTTTCGTGGCAACATGAGTTAGCATTTGGCTTGCTTGGTGAGTCATCCTCAGAGGATTGGACTTTCGGTTATTTTGAGCGTACTTTCGGTTTTAGTAGTTACGAGGCTAGTTGGGGTGTTGCCATCGGCTTCGTCCGGATTAAGGGCTTTCAGACTTAGGCATGTATTTATTCAACTTTAGGCATTCATTACATTTGTTATGTTAAGTTAGTATTCCGCTTTAAGTTTATATTTATGTTCTTTTATGTTTATCGATTAACTTAGTGAATGCTTATGTCATGGGTTGACTTGGGGTCTCTCGGGGTCCCTTGTCCCGTGTCTATGATCTGGATCTCCTCTCGAGTCATGACATAGAGCCTTACTTAAAATTAAAATCTCAAATAGTGCATGGTATGGTGAATGCTCCGGGGTCTTTTTCTTTTTCTAGACAAGAGATCGAGATACTATTTCACTACAATGGGTGCAAATTATGTAGAGATTCGAAACTCGTGAGTCTTCTCATAGTGACAAGATCCTAACTTCTCTAAGCCATAACCTACCTCAAATTTTGGGTAAGAACGATCGGCTACTATGTAGGAGCCTTGCCCTTTCTCAAAGCCAAATGCTCGAATCAACAACAACTACTATAAAGTAATTTCATTGTTTACCTCTTCGAATAAGGGTCTTAGAAGTTTAAACCCTTCCCTTAAAGTGCTTTACAGAAGTAAAACCCCATTCCACTGAATTTGAGCCTCAATTCCTATATAACCCACATTTTCTACTTGATTAAACGAGAATGATCATACCCTAAAAACTTCTAATCAAATCACCAATTACTCCCCATGTTGGACTTAGTCTATCAACTAGGATTTCTTATCTAAGAATTCCACCATTAAAGGTTCCACATGAATTCTAGAGTCAACAAAATCCATTATATATAGATAGATGTTCAAAACTCACCTTGGGGGAGGAATAAAACTGTTACGGGGGAGAGAGAGATAGTCTTAGGACCTTAACCCTTAAATGTTTTAGAAATAAGAGGCTATAACCCCGGAAAACCCACTTAAAGCCACTTTCGATTCACATCGTCGGCTGCCGAAGAATCATGTTTCAGCTGCAGGCGGATGCGCTAGAGCAGTTTGGAAACTGCTACAATGTATCCAACAGTTAATTCTCCGTGCAGTATGGTAGGACTCCGACCATCACCACCGGTCTCACTACAATGGAATGCCTAACACTACGGCGGTCTTACGGACAAATAGCTCCCCCAAAATACTCAACTTTCACTAGCTCCTCCTGACGCTTTTCTGGCTACTTTGTCTAGCCTAAATTTAAAGTGATTTGATCCAAATTTCTCCACATAACAACATACGGGTCATTACATGAGATACCAATTAAAATGTCATTTTCCCCGAATGGTCTACAAAGATGAGGAAGAGAATGTACCATATTTCATGAGCAGTTGAGGCGTGTTTATTGATGCTGTATTGGCCTCGGTCTCTAAGTGTCTTTTACATGGGATGGTTTCTTCCATTGGACCTTTACCATAAGCTAATTTTCCTTGATCTTATCTTGTGTGGACCTCCCTAGCCAATATTGCTATAGGCTCCTCCTTATAGGAAAAAGTTCTCATCTAGAAGCACAGTGTCCCATTTGATAATATAATCCATCCCTATAATACTTCTTCAAAATTTAGACATGGAATGTCGGATGTACCCCAGACCCTAGAGGCAAGCCGGCTCATAGCCTCCACCCTCTCCACTCATCGAAGGATCTCAAATGGCCCAATGCTCCTGAGACTAAGATTGCCCCACTTACCACCTCATCACCCCTTCATAGGGGATTCCTTGGCAGAACTTGTTCTCCACTCCATGAACTCCATATTCTAGCTTCTTGTCTGCATATTTTTGGCTACTTTGAGCTTCCACGAGACTCTCTTGGATTACCCAAACTTTCTAAAGATTCCTTTTGTAAATTGGTTCCCTAAGGTTTCTTCAAATGCATCAAGACACCTATTGGAGACACCGCATTTCCTCCGTCTCGAGATGCAAGTAAACTGTGCCAATGCTTGAGTGATAGTTGTTGTTGTAGGTAAACTGCCAAGGGTAGAAATTTATCCCAATGGCCCTCAAAATCTATAACAAAAGCCTAGAGGCATGTCTCCTAACACTTGGATGGTCCTTTCCGACTGACGTAATTACGAGATGGAAGGTTGTGCGACGTCAACTTTGGTGCCTAATATCACTTGCAAGGTCCTCCAAAAAATGAGAGGTGAACTAAGTACCCTGTAAATACAATCGACACCGGCACCCCATGCAATTGAATCACTTCCTTCATATACATCTTGGCCAACCTCTTAGCATTGTAAGTCACTTGGACGGAGGGCAAGTTGCGAGACTTGGTCTATCGGTCCATAATGACCCAAATGGAGTAAAATTTTCCCAAAGTCTTTGGAAGACCAACCACAAAATCCATAGCTATTCTCTCCATTTCCACCGGGTATAAGCATCCTCTGAAGTACTCCACCATGCATTTGGTGCTCGTGTTTACCTACTAACATTTTAAACACTAGGATCTCAAATGGCCCAATGCTCTCGATTATTGACAATGTCCCTCTTCATTACGCCTGGCGTGTTGGATTTCAAGTCATGGTACATTTTGGTGACTCTAGGGTGAATGGAGTACACCAGTGAGCTTTTGCCAAATAAGTCTTAATTACTTCACCAACTCAGGAGCACTCATAGCCTCTTTATCTCAGGATCCCATTCACCGTCTAACCTTGCTTCCTTTTCTTCTCCATGTAGAACCTTATCTCGGATCTTACCCAACTACATCCTCAAACTGCTTGCTTTTATTTCCTCTAACAAAGATTTATCCCCATGCTAGCTAATATCCCACCTATTTCTATCAAAGATAGCTAATCAAGTGTTTTCTAGTGTATGAACTTCTCTACATCCCTTCGGTTGTTGCATAACCTAGACAAGCTAAGCGCCGGACTTGCGCTTTTCGACTGCACGCATACGCCACCATATTAGCCTTCTGTGATACAAGATTGTGACATCGTAGTCCTTGACCAGTTCAATCCAACTCCTCTGTCTTAAATTTAGATCCTTCTAGAAAAACACATATTGTAGGCTACAATGATCTGTGTTTCTGCCTGCGATCCTCATTATGGTAGTGCCTGGATTTTTAGAAAACACCATACGCTAGCTCAGGTCATGTAAGGGGATAATTCTTCTTGTGCACCTTTAATTGTCTCGAGGCATAAGATGTGACCTACCCTTCACTGCATTAACACGGCACCCAACCCGGACCGTGAGGAATCCCAGCTAAACAACAAATATTTACCTTCCATCGATAGTGTGGGATAGGTGTATTGGTTAGCGAGGCTCTTGAGCTTTTGAAAACTCGCTTCACATTCCTCGACCCTTGGAAAGGTACATCCTTTCGAATCAACCTAGTCGAGTATTGAGGTAATGGATGCAAGCCCTTTCACAACAGCTCACCGGTAGTAGCTTGCAAGCCCTACAAAACACCAAATCTCTGTCACGGTAGTTGGCCTAACTGTAATTTAAATTCGTCACCTTACGTGGATCCAGTAATATTAGCCAGCCCCGACGTACACCCAGTTGTAGAAATGGGACAAAGGAGCAGGAGACCCCAATACGACCCATGGCATGAGCATATATCTAATTCAATCATATAAGTGTAAAACTAAAAATAAGTCATACCAAAGACATAGAATAACATAATATATCGAAACATCCAGAAACAACTTAGACATATAAGTTGAGTGTTGAACATTGTCTAAAAGCCTCCTAATAAAAACGATGGGTTGATGGGACAGCACCCCCAACGAACTCGAACAGTGTAGAGACAAAAATATCAACATGTCTATCAAAAATCCCTCAAAACATAAGGACTACTTAGCTGAAGGCCTTTCAGAGATAATCTATTGAGTGAGGAGTGAGCCTGAGAAATTTGGGGCACATGAAATAGTCATCATAGAAAATGTACTCTGTAATTCGATGCGTGGAATGTACTAAGCATGCAAGGTAAGTAAAGCAGAGACATTTAAGACATATATAAAGCTCATAAATGATCATAATAGTAGGGAATCATGCTCATATCGTAAACATTATATCATAATATAGGGCTCGAGAGTTTTCAAAACATTCGTGATGAAAGCATAATCGTAATAATAAGATAAGAACTTTATTTAAAAAGACTTGAGCCAAAAATACATAATCACAACATGCATAAAACAATAGGAACAGTGGGAGATTCTCTTAACCGACATACCCCATATGAGCACACATGAAGCCCGACTTGTAACCTAGTCGGGAGGGTGTCCAGAATGCCTTGCCAAGGATAGAACCATGAAAGTGTGATATCACCATGAAAAGAGGGCCAATTGGGGCAGGGACAATCATAAAAAGAGGTCCCATCATACCTACGGTGGCACGAGTTTATGAGATTGGGGGCTTAACACGAAGCCAGAACCTATTAGAATTATGCGATAACACTCCTAAAACATATATAATGCTCATAGTATAACATATCATTCATGGGCTAGTAAATCATGATAATCATAAGCATATTTGTACATACATGAACTAGCCATGGAAACAAGGCTGTGTTGGCCAAAACATGATGTAGATCATAGTATGCGTACTTGTAGATCATGCATATAGCTTGAAATCATGATGGGTAACCAGATTAAATCCATAGTTTAAATCCTGTTCCATCTTTGGGCTTGTAAATATAATTAATGAAAAAAAAGTAAATCATAAATCGATTCATCATGAATCATCATAAGTAGGCTTCATTACAATGACATTATTATAAATAATTTAAATAATAAACGGATCAAAAGCCATAGGATATGGTAAGATTCTATAATCATAAAACCCATTAAAAATCACTAGACTTTTATATAATCAACTTTAAAACCCCCATGTTTTATTGGAATTTTTGTAAATCGAAGAGGATGGGCATGGGTGTGGAGAAATCACCATTGAGAACCTTGCATACCTAGAACCACTTATTCTTAACCTCCCTTGAATGCCCAAGATAAGAAATTGAAAGAAATTGGGAAGAAAACCTTGAATCACCTTTGATCACCTCTAGCTTCGTACATGCATGAATGAAGACTTAAAGTATCCCTTAAAACCCACCTTTCATAGCTAAAATAGCGTAGTTAAGGTCTCATAAGCGTGAAAAGTTGAAAATACCATTAATGAATCTGTTACACCACATAAGTTTCTAGCATTTAGACGGCCTATTCGCATGTTGGTTAGAGTTTTAGGTGCCATACATACGAGGAAAGGGCCCGAGGGTAGGAACAAGTGCCAAGTCGGGATTTTGCGAGAGGGAGAAGCCAAAAACCGAGAGCACTGCCGGGAAGAGCAAAGTGGCATCGGAGCTGCTCCTCATTAGCCAACATGGCGCGGAGAAGAATAGGCGCGTTCAAATCCAAGTGCTTAGGTATCGAAAGTACAAAGAACACGAGGATCATTCTCAAATTAGTTTTACGTGAAATCGCCAGTAATTGTCGTCCACCCATTAAAGTGGTGGAATTGCTCAAACTAGTGTCATACGATCCCGAGGCTTAAAGTAAGCATTTCTCCCTTCTAGGTCTCGAGAAATACTTGGTTTTGATGGTGTTTAAGTTAAGTCTAGTTAATATTTATATATAAAGTTTTCCTTTTGCCAATTTAGTGTTAAAACTAGTCCTATCTTTTGTTAACACGATTTGATTGGGAAGAGCTATTGAATACTAATTTGAACTCACGGTTGCTTGGTAAACAACGAACGAGGTATGTTAAGGAATTTTCTTTGACAAGTTAGTTTCCTCGGCATAGAATCCACTATGAAACCCGAGTAAAATCATGTTACTCCCGAGGTTAGTTGTTGTTGTTAGTTAAGACTCGTAAATTGTATTGTTTTGGGCTGGATTATCCTGTATAGCTTCCGTAGCCACGGGGTTAATATGGAGTATTGTCGCCGCCTTGGGCGAGATACGTACGCTCACGAAAGCGACATGCGCGTCCGCAAGGGAGGCGAAGATGAGATCCAAATCCTCATATTATCGTGGTTGGCCTTATACACACCCCCCGCCAAAGCGCTTACGCCCGCGGTGTAGATATCGAGTCCTCCCGGACTGCAGACATAAATTCCTTCTGATCGAAGTCGGCTGGACGGTTGTAGACCTAGGGGATCGGCGGGATGCTTGTAGCTAGTAGTTGACTCGGTATGACCTGGATAGGGATAATTAGATTGAGGTGTACTCGGTGGGGATAATAGGGGCCCATGTGGGTTGTTATATGGCGATTGTACCTTCCAACCTTATGGGGTCGTAAGGTTTATGTTTGCTTTTGATTCTTGATAAGTTCAAGAAAAAATGGGGCCATATCCAGTTTAATGCATTTTATACCCCCTACCCTCCTTATCACGGTTATGTTTAGTCCTTATTTCACTAACTTTAGTCATTTCGGTACGTTTCCCTTTACTTGATTGTGTCGGTTCTATTTCCTTACTTTCGGTTAATTCAAATTCTTTGCTTTACATACTAAGTACTGTGAAATGCGCGCCTCTTCTAGGGGGTTGCATTACTTTCCTGTGGTACATGGAACGAGTAGGTCCCTCGTAGTTCCGGTCAGTGCATGCGAGCCATGACTCCTTTCTTACGGAGCTTGTGTGATAGAGGTTTATTTCTTTTTGTTTTGTACGGTATGGGTAGGTCGGAATTTTTGTCCCGGCCATCTTATTACTCTTAGAGGCTTAACGGTGCATTACTTCCGTGATTTGGTGATATCGGCCGTGTGGGGCCCATGTGTGTTTTAGACTATGTGTGTTGTCGTGTGGGGCCCTATTTAGTTGTTGATTGGTGGCCTTGTCGGTCATACTTCCGTTTTAGCATTTGATTTGCTTTCTAGTTGTAGCCCAGGTATCATGGAGGCCTTGTCGTATAGGATTCCACATAATTGTTTGTCTCTGATTTGTTGTTTATTTTTAACGGTGGCTATAGGCCTTGTCATCCGGGGTTTTATTTATAGCGCAGCTATATAGCCCGTTGTTTTTTTAATTCAAGTTAGAGTCGAAATACTGCACCAAAAGTGCTTAGGCTCAGGTGCTTCAATGATTGGTCTAGTAGGGCACCAAGTGCAGTCATGCCTCCCAAGGTGGAGCGTGACAAACTTGGCTTATCGAAGCGGTATATCCCGGGGAGTTCGCAAGCCGTGTTAAGTAGAGTCCTTTCTATGGATGTGTTGTGCACCACATGCACACTATGGCGAGGAGGCGCAGGCATGATAGGATGGTTACTCTTTCTTCTTATTCAATCGTGCTATAGAAGCTGATGCAGTGGGCTTGAGTCCACTAGCTCATTATACTCTTTTGTTTACGAGATAAATGTCGGACTAGTGACACCCTATGAGAGCGGGAGTTAGATGTAGCGATGGGGGTAACGGCCGAGGTGCCCCGGCCTCGGTCGAGAATCGGCCCGATTTGAGGACGATACGGGGTATCATCTCGACCTCCCCCGGCCCCGGTCTCCACCACGTCGGGAGCCTCTTGGGCGGTCGGTGTGGCAGCTAACTCGACGTCATTAAAGCTTAGTCATCCTTTAGAGTGGCGGACGTTTTCTTCGAATAGGTCTCACCCCTGTCATGCTTACGCCGCTGCCCATTAAGCGAGACGTGGTATTTTGATCTTCACATACAGCTCTAGTTTTGGGGTGTCCTCGGTGGTGGTTTTCCCAGATCTCGCAAATCAACAATCGAACAATATGCTACTTGATCAAGCCACGTTCGATTCTTGAAAGCTCTTATATACGGCTGGAAGCTTCGTGGCCTGCCTTATTACACGTCAAATACCTCCCACCTTGTCATGCGCGCATAGTTAGGCGCTGCGGCTACATCAATCAAAGCTTTCTAGGTTTCAAGAAAGGACGTCCCAAATAAATGGGACTTCCGCATCGACTCAAAATCAACACAACAAAATATGCGAGAAGATCGGGGAGCCCACTTGAACCATACGTCCTCCACAATGCCATCTAGTCTATCCAAAGAACGATTCGCTAGTGAATCGCTGTGATTGGTCTAGGAGCGCCCAGCCCCAGCTTCTTGAATACCGATATCGGCATCAAGTTAATGCTCGCTCCCAAATCGCATAATCCGCCAGCTCGGTGCTGCCCAATTGTAATTTGCATTGTAAAGCTCCCGAGTCCCTTGAGCTTTGTGGGCAACACAATGCATGCTCAGGAAGTGCACTCCTGCGTAGCGCCACCGTAGCGTACACCGTCAACTTTGCTTTTGTTCGCCACGATGTCCTTGATATATTTGCATACTTCGGCACTCCTTGCAAAACATCAACAAGAGATAAATTAATGTGTACCTGTTTAAGCACCTCCATGAACTTTTTGAAACACGATTCCTCCTTGTGTTTCTTTAATCTTTGAGGGAACGGTGGTAGTGGCCTTTACGGTTCAGCTTCCTTTTTCTTCCCCCTACGATCATCATGTTCCCTCTCTTTCGCCCATTGCTCCCAGGATTTGTTTGAGGTGGTCTTTTACGGTTCCACCTCCTTGATTTATAAACCACTCCTTGTGGTGGTGCATTTACTTGCTTGGGATTAGGGTAGGTGTCACTTTCGGTAGTTCTCCTCTCGGCACGGGTTTTGAGCTCCACGCTAGTTGCCCAAATTGGTACTCCGAGCGCCTTTGTAGCTGGCGGTTGTTCTTTACATCGGCTGCGATTTCACATAATCGGCTGCAATTGAGCTTGGTTAGCTATTATCGTTTTAAACATTTCCTCAATCTTTGGGTGATAGTGGTGGAGGAGGTGCATTATTTATACGTATTGAGGTGGTAGTTCTGGCGCCCACCTTGGCGTTCTCTGCATACACTGACTCGAACTACGCGCCAGAGTGATCATTACCACCCCGAGGAGAAATTCGGATGATTCCTCCAATTAGAGTTGTAGTTGTTTCCATGCTGTTGGTGATTATTTCTCTGTACATTACCAACAAAGTTCAGCGAATCAGGTTGCACCCACAACACCTCATTGAGTGTTCATTACTACCACACACTTCACCATCTGGCACCTTACATTGTGCAGGGCTTGAGATTGATTCAAGCTCATATTGCTTGAGGTAAGTGTTGAGTTGGTCTATGCTTGCGGCTATGCATGCGGTGATAGATGTAAAACCATCCACTTCCAAGACTCACGCCTCTTTCCTTGTTCCTCCTCTAGAAGAGTCCGCATTCCACTCTGGATTTCCCGGGGAAATACGATTTAACAAATTATACATCTCCTCATAAGTATTTTCTAATGCTTGTCCCAGTTCTTGAGTCTAGCAAAATTTTTTGTGTGGGGTTCCAAACATTCTATAAAAGTGTGCACCGGCACATCATTGGATCGGTGATGATGAGGACAATCCGTAACATAAATTTGAATCTTTCCCAAGGCTTGATACGATTCTCCCCACTCTCTTTGTTTAAAACTAGAATCGACTTAAGTCTTTAACATTTACCGAGATGGAAAGAACCGTATCAAAAATTTTCTTGCAAGATCATCCCAAGTGGTGATGGAATTAGGTGGCTCAACTTTTAACCACCTCTTTGCTTCTCCCAAAGTAAATGGGAACAATGTAAGCCTTATGTGTCCAGTGATACTCGGCGAGGGATGTAGTACTCACTTATCTCTAAAAGTTTTGGAGATGTTGATTTGTGGATCCTAAATGAGGACACACACAGGTGCCCATTTGGTGTGCGGCAATTGCTATATTCTATTTCAGCTCAAACCTCCCTCTGGCTCGGGTTTGCGGAATGCTTGATGTAACATTGTTAGCATGTGGGATTGCCACTTTGCGGCAAGCCTATTTTTCTCGGTCACTAATATTGCCCTTACAAGTGGTGGATGCTGTAGTTGCTCGAGTTGTTTATGCGAGCAAGCTATGACTTTTTCCCTAGAGCTTCTCTCCGTTGATAATGGAATTGTCTTTCCGGCTCTTAAGGATGGATCCACCAAGTCTTTGTCTCTTGCCGAGTGTTCAACGGGAATTCCAATATCTCGCAAAAACGGGGCTAAGATCAAGTTGTCGACACTAATATAGAAATCGTAAACTAACACATAAGAAAACAATTTTACTTCATTGCCAAACCGGGACAACGGCACCAAAAACTTGGTGGTGTTTCGCACCTATAAAGTGCACGTGGTCGAAAAAGTAGTAAAGTGGCTAAAATAAGCCAAGTATCGATCCCACGAGGTGAACCAAGGTAATATTCGAATTAAGTGTTAATGAATTAAATACAAAAATGCGGAGACAACAATTTAAAGAAGATTTTGAGAGTTAGTTTCCTAATTTATACTAATCTAAAACAAAATTATAAAGTAATTACGAACTATAGTATTGAGCAAGCTTAGGCTAAAACGAACATACGGGGAAGTAATTTATCGATACAATTTAGTTTAATCTTCCTTTGGTTGCTAGTCAAGAATTATTGCCTATGAATAGAAACTTCATTCTATAACAGAATCATGAACCTTCAACCTACTTACGGTAAAAGAGAATTCAAGTTCTAGCCATACAAGGCGGTTCCGTAATTGACTAATACGACTTTTCGGATATATTTCTATTAGAAGGTAAATCAATTCTCAATTTTCCCAAACTAAGTAGATCATATCCTACCAATTCACAACTTTCCAATTTCTTTCTCTTTTAAGATAAAACTGGATTTTTTAGATATACATTAATATTGGCCAAACATTAATCCAGTAGAACAAAATTGATAGAACAACCATGGAAGAAAAGATGAAAAAACAAAATGATCAACAATTACATTCCACTACAAATGTTCTTAACCTCGGCCAAGTGAGGACAGCCACTTATTTGTAGTTAAACATCATCAAATGAGTATAAATAATACAAACAATTGGGAAATAAAGGAGAAAGAGATGAAGAACCCTAGGATTTTCGTCCCCTCAGCACTTTTGTAACCCACGTCCTTGCTCAGCTAAGTGAGGAATAATTAAATGAACCTAAGGTATTGCTATTTATACTAATTGGGAATTTTCCGGAATAACAAGAAACGTGTCCACGGAGTGCATGGAACTGTTTGCCTCCGTGACACGGAGACTACGCGGACCCTCTGTAGAATCGGGTCCCTCAGCATTTACTCCTCGTGATGCCACGGCTTACGCCGGGCAGCCCGCGTGCCCACGTACCAGAAACGCGAACCCTTATTGGAATTTGATGTTCCGGGTAAATATGCCCAACGTGCCCGGCTTCCATCGCGTGGCATTGCCTCCTCACGGAGGCAACACGAGCTTCCTTTGGAATTTGCCAACATAACACATCGGGGTAGAATACTCTGCGATGGCGGCGTGACACAGCTCCATCGCGCGGAGCCTATTTGCTTCTTTTCCTTGACCTTTTCCCTTTGCTCTCTTCGGGAGTCCTTTCGATTTTCACCAACATGCATCTTAGCTTCCTAAAATTACATTTCTGAAAAACAACACTAATCATGTTGGTTAGTATAAATTCACATTTAACTACAAATCACATGAGAATGTACAAAAAATGATGGGATAAACAAAGACGAAATGACGCATTTGAGTATCACTTGGGCACATAAATCTTCCCAAGATCACTTACCCCACACTTAAAATCTTGTTCGTCCTCGAGCAATAATCTTACACCTCATGCAATTGACACCCAATCATGGCTACTTTGGCTCGACAATTCGAGCTACGGTTATACCGATTATTTGTATAGCAAATCATCAAGAAAACCTGCATAGTCTCATCAATACAATGACATTCAACACATCAAGACCTCCTAGACTCCAAGAATCGACTCTGATCTTGGCAAACTCATACAAATTAGTTGATCAAGACATCTGACATGAAATTCAATCTCTCGTCAAACATGTGCCCTCACAACACAAGAGAATTTCCCCTTTTCAATCATATGATCTCAAAATATTACATTTGGGGTATATGAACACGGTTCGTTCTCTCTCCCAAAAAGAATTCACATGCATCATGTCACGAACCATAGGCTTGCCTCTAGTGTCTTACTCCACTAATTAACGGGTTGTAATGTAAGCTAAAGGAACTAGTAAATCTTGGGCTAGCCAATAATAGAAACTAGCATCCATAAGCGCTTTTTTCAATACATCCACCAACATTATGGGCATTGTTTCTTCTTTCATCCTCCATTTCTTGAAGTCTTTCTTTATTTTTGTTCCCATTTCTTTGGCACACTTTCGACTTAATAACAAAGAGATGAGTTATACATCTTCATTTTATTTAATTCTGACAAGTGCACCTTTGACCTTTTTCTTTACTTTCACCACTTCCAGCTTTTCTTTTCTTTTCACACTTCTCACTCCTTGACACACTATGGGAAAATTATTTTTCTTGAGCGCTTAAGAATTTTGGATCGAATTCACCGGACTAAATGAAAATAAAGGGTTAAGCTCGGTTTGTACCTTCTCGACGAAAGAAAAAAATAGGCTAAAGGCTCAATGGGGATAACTAGGATGTACATTCAAGGTAGGTATGATAATGGAAAAACTTTCGGTTAAATCAAAAGAAATGCCTATCCTTTCCTACACTACACATCCTTCATTTCGTTTGGTACACACCGGGCAAGTTCTAGACACTTCACAATAGAATGGAGACAATGAAACCTCACCACACACTCGTTGCACATCTCAACTCAAGACCTATTCTGAGACTCTTCAATGTTAATTACAAGAATTCAAACATTAGCCTCAATCACAGGAATCGAACTCTATGGCCTAGGTATCTCAACATGTTTACACGGTTGCATGCTTTCATACAGATCACCTTTGCATTCTAAATATCATGTACAACACCCAACAAGAATTCCGAACCATAAAGTAGCGACACGTTTGGGAAACAACCAAAGAAAGAAAATAAAAGAAAGAAAATAACTACTCCTATCGACTACATTTCCCTTAGATGAAAGATAGTGTCTCATCCATCATAGGGCGGTCACTATTTACGACTTTGATTCAATGGGACTATTCTCGATAAAAGCAGCAAACAAACGCGAAACCCAATCATAAAAATAATTCAACGAAATTTTTAAAATATCGATAATTTCGATAGAAACAAAAATATTTACACAACCATCTAACAACAACTCAACATAGAACACAACGACTTCACATTCATTTACAACACCGAATTACAATACGGAGACATACGCACAAAATCACGGGGTCACAATTTTTTCACGGGCACAACAACAAGACATGAACATAAACAACAACAAAACAACCGGTACCTAACTACTCCCACCCCACACTTAAACCGAACTTGTTGATCGTGGGCAAAAATAAGCATGTCCAAGTGATACTTTATAACGTTTCTTGTTTATCTAAGTATTTTATACATTTTCATGTAATTTTATATAAATGTGAGGTAACCAACATGATTAGTCCTTGTTTTGTAGGTGTTAATGATTTTTAGGAACTAAATCAGAAGTTGGTGAAGGAAAGGAATGGATTCGGAAGCAACGAGCGGAAGTCGGCAAGGAGAGGCCATGGCAAGGCTGGCGCGCCCCGAGCGGCGTGCCACGGCGGTGGGCCGCGCCCGGCGCGTACGCCAATGCCGGGCATGCGCGCAAGCGCAGCAAGAGGCACGGCGACGAGCGCGCCAAGGGCCATGTCACGGCGAGCCACCAGCGTGACAAGGTTGCCATCGCGACGCCGAGCGTGACACGGCGCCAATGCGGCGGGGGTGCTGCCCTAGGAATCGAGTTTTGGGCATTTACGAGCCTCCGCGTTTGGGCGTGTCACGGAGGCAATGCTACTGCGTTGCACTTTCCGTGACACGTTAACTATTATTAGGGAAAATTTCTACTAATATAAATAGCACTTAGGTTTATTTTGCAATCGACTTGGTGGAGCAAGAACGTGGGTTACGGGCGGTTGAGAGGGCCAGAAATTCTTAGGTTTTTTCTCTATCCCTTTCTCCTTTCTTTCAATTGTTTGTATGATTTACACTCGTTTAACGATGTTTAATCCACAAATGAGTGGCTAATTTCACTTCTTGCCGAGGTTAGGAACAATTGTATTGAAATGTGGTGATCATCTGGTTTTTCATCTTTTCTTTCATGGTTGTTCTATTAATTCTTGTTCTTATTGCATTAATGTTTGGCCAATGTTAATGTAAATCTAAAGCGATAGGTTTCACTCGAGGAGGCATGGCGGAAAGTGAGGTGTGGAGGTAATAGGATATGATCTTTTCTTGGTTTGGGAAAATTGGGAATTGTTTACCTTCGGGATAGAAATATACCCGAAAGTCGTATTAGTCAAGTGTGGAATCGGTTTTGTATGGCTAGAACATAAATTTCTTCTTATCACGGAAATGTAGGTGGAAGGTTCATGATTCTTAAGTTGGGTTAAATACGAGATTTTAATCCATAGGCATAAGTTGGGCCCAGCAGCCGGAGAAAAGATAAACAGTTTATATCGATAGTGAATTTCTTTACATGGTCGTTTTAGCCTCGGCATGCTCACATTCATAGTTAGAGACTCACTTGTATATTTATTTTATTTGTAGTATAAAATTAGATAACGAAATAATAAAAACTTTTCTTCACCGCACATTTGTCTTGTTTTTAGAGTTACGATAAATCTTGACTTGCCCAAAGGTGATTTTGCCTGTGGTCTGAGTCTGTGGGATGAAATACTGGCTGCAATCACACTGCTTGTTCGACCACGTGCCTGAACGTGTGATCTAGGCAATAGAACAAGTTTTTGGCGCCATTCTTAGGGGGCGGCAGGCCTTGGTAAGTTTCTTAGTGTTAAGTTTACAAGTCGATATGAAGTGCTTACAGCGTGGTCTTGATTTTATTTTTCAATCTTTTTGATTTTTTGGATACCCTTCTTGACATTGTGGAACACAAATGGTTTAATGGTGAATACTCATATTTTGGCAGACCTTTTACGTTTGGAGGACACCACGAGGTGGCAACATTGTAACACATGCAACATATGTGGTGGTCAAGATGGCCATTGGGATGGCTGTCCGAAGGCATACTCCCCCCTAACCCCTACTATGATCCTTGTTAGTTTTTGATGTGAATATAGAGCATGCTGAAAACGGGGACTTGGGACGCCAAGACCGAATAGAAGACATCTTTGAAACAACTCCTTGAGCAATCGAGAAGCAATGAAGGAGGCAATGACAACATTGATAAGTGGGGAAGAGGAGAATGAAGAGGCTCTAAAAAGGATGAACATTAAGTTATAGGAGATGGTGCGGGTGAAGCTTGTGATCAATTGCGGGTGACGGTTGGCAGGCGATAACCAAGAGGAATTCTGAGGAAGACAAGGGTGAATTTTGAGATGAAGCCCGACATTTAGAGACCTCTTAGAGTGTCCGTGATGAGCTCATACTTGTAGAGAGTCGTTCAGGGAGAGATGAAATATACCCCATTTGACACTCTTTGGAGAGGTAGATGTTGATGTGGGAGAAGAGGTATACAAGAAAGGAGGTCAATTATAGTGCGGTTTAGTCAAGGTGCATTGGACCTCACTCGAAGCATTTTCTACTTTGAGTTTGGTTGACGACATAGAAATGGAGTCTTACGAGCTTATAGAGAAATGTCAAGAGGAGGATAGTCCCATATCTTCTGAAATTTGTTGACTCCGATAGAAAAAATGACTTCACTTACTTAAGGACCAATAAACATCAAGGCGACATCTCTTGCTTGGTCCGCTTGTAATTTTCACCACCACCAGAACCATAAAAGAAATTAGAAGAAATTAGGGGTGAGATCATATCCTCAAGGTGGAGGAAAACGGAAATGTGATACACTCGTGCCTTGACGTAAAATTAAGCTTTGCTTGGAGGCAACCCAAGGGTACCATGTTAATTTCTTGCATTAGAGTTGAGTTTTATTTCATTTTCATCTTTTGTTTTTGGTGGAAAGTTAAGCACGAGATGGAGAGTACGAGTACCGTGAAGGAGGAAGCTAACAAGCGTGGAAGAGAAAAAGTGTGGGTTGAACACCCACTTGTGCAAATTTGAACGAAAGCATGTTGTTGGCTAGGCCTAAAGGCCTCAGGGAGTATTCCTCACCCTTGTTAAAATGTTAAGTTGAGGCTTAAGGAAAATTTTTAAAATTCTTGTGCTTAACGATTTGTGGTGGAGGTAATGCGTGTGGAAAATAATTGGAAAAATAATAATAATAATAATAATATAAAATATAGAATATATTTTGTGTGGAGTGAAACCCATGAATTCTAACCAATTTCGTATTGTGAGATGAATTTCGGAGTTGAACGAGAGGGCAAATTACAAAGGATCGCAAAAGAAAATCGAGGTGAGAATAAAAAAAATAAAAAGTGGCGAGAACGGTGAGCCTGCGCGATGGCTCCGTGTCATGGAGGTGATGCTCCGCGTTACCCTCCGTGACACGTTGAAGTGTTCGCGTCGGGTCTTACCGGGTCACTGGGTAACCCATGTGAAAATCCCTTTTTAGCCACTAAAATTACCTCATTTTTCCCATTTCCCATCCCCTCCCACGACAAACACCCAAAATTTCCCCCTTCCCCAACGTGGCACGGACCTAGGCACAAGTTTTCTTCAACTTTTCTTCATATCGTCGAAGTTAAGGTATGTTTTCTAACTTCATCTCAATTCTTGTCGAAATTTTTCTCGATTTTGAGCATGATAGAGAAGTAACCCATACCCTAAGTATAAATGGAGCTTAAATTCATTTAAGTTATGGTTGATTGATGTTCGTAGTATCGTTGTGATTATATGAACGCGATAATTACATGCTTGATCAAATTTTGTTGTGAAATTGTAGCTAGGGTTGGGTTGTGAATAGGAAGAAATTGAATTGAGGTTGAAATGTGAAAAATTGTTGGGTTATTGCTGTTGAGTGAGGTGAATTGTGTTTTGCTTAACGTTATTATGCTAAAGTAGCGATAATTTTCGGGGAACAAAGTGTTGAAATTGCATGAAATTATCGAATCACATAGAAATTGGGGAATTGCTTAGGTTGGGTTGATAGAATTTTTTTCGCTAAGTGTTGGCATGATAAAATGTTATCGATGGTATCTTGGGGTTATTTGTCTGAAGTACGGAAGTAGTACATAGAGGGCATGTTGTCGAATCCGGCGAATGCACGAGGCATTTTCATTGTTTTGTTGTTTTTGGTTTCTTTTTATGTAAATAATAGAATAAGTATGTTCTTGCTTATTATGCTGTAATGGTGGCTGAAAACTAAGTGTGGGTGGCCTAGCCTAACCCAACCTTAGTCGAAGCTAATGTTCATGGCCGAGCATTGGGATCATGCGCTTTATTGTGAGCGATAATCAAGCATGCAAGACAAAGGAAAGGGCGCATCTACATCGGGCGCCGTAGAAAAGAGGATTAGGCCCAGGAACGAGGTTGGTCCAACGGCACGCGGTTCCACGCAGCCAGCCAGTCAATACGGGCCGATGGACCCGGCGACGAAGGGAAGAAATGGTATGACAAACACAAGAGACAACTCTTCCCCGAGGAGCGCATTGCAAGGCCACTTGCACGAAATTCCCAATTGTACAGCGTATTGACACCACGGGTTGAACTTCATCTTTGAAGAGCCCAAGGAGTGCAATCTCCATCGATTCGGGAGTTCTCACCTTGGCCAGGGCCAGAACCTCCGCGATCCACACCGTCAAGATAAGGGGGACGGTTGTCACCTTTGAGCCTCACCACTTGAATTCCATATTGGGGGGCGCCCAGGACCACGAGGCCGCCATGTACTCCAGCGGTAGATATCACTCCACCTTATGCGGATATCGGAACGCACATTATTGTGAGCCCGTTCGGCAACGGCACGGCGGGCCGAGGCATAAGGAGAGGGGCTACCATCGAGACATTGCCCCTACTCACGGATGAACGAGGGAAACCAGGATCATTGAAGATAGTGTGTTCTGCTTGATTAGGGGTGCACATGACGAGATGTCACACAGGATCGCATTAATGCACAGTGTATTCCACGATGAAAGGGCTGGAGATAAATGTTGGGGCGGTGATTATATCCGCCATGAAGAGAGCCCGCTTGCATCAAAACGCAGTGCAGGTTTGGCGGTCTAGCGACGTACGTTCTGAGGGGCAGGATGTGGAAGAAGAGGCTACGGACTATATCCAGCGCAGATGGAGGCGTGTCGTGGACGTCACAAAGACAAGGCACCCGACACCACTCACGGGCCAGTTCTTACACTAAGCCCAGAAGCGACATGCTCGGGATGATCGATACATAGCCCGCATGTTCGGGATACGGGCTCTCCCGAGTACGCATAGGCGGGCGACAGCAGGAAGGATGAGGCATGGCGGCTCTACCTAGATTACCCATTCGGTAGCGCCGAGCTCTATGTCATGTGGGCCCGGCTTTGTGGAGGTCGTGGATGTTGATGTCCCCACGATGAGGAGACACGTCGCGAAGGGATTCCGACCTTGAGTCGGAGGAGGACGACGGGAGATTCGAGACATGGGAGATGAGAGCGTGGCTTTTGATGAAGAAGTGGAATACTTTGATTGATCGGGGAGTTTCACCACCCACTTTTTGTGTTTGTACGACTGTATGAACACTGGGGACAGTGTTTGGTTTAAGTGTGGGGTGGGGAGTAGTTAGGTGGTGCTTGGTTTTTGTCTTTATTTGTATGTATATGCATGTTACATTGTTGTGCTTGAGAAAATTGTGACCACTGTCTTTGTTTGTGTGTATGTTTCGTATTGTAAATATCATGTTGAATCGGTTGTGTTGTTGAATGTTGTTAGCTAGTGTGTAAATAGTTTTGTAAAGAAATCATCGATATTTTAAAAAAAATTTCGTAAATTATTTTTATCATTGGGTTTCTCGGGTTTGTTTTCGGTTCTTTTTGAGAAGAGTCCCGGTGAGCCAAGTCGTAGTTAGGGGTGTTTCGGCTTGATGGATGGATGACGGCCAGTCTTGAGAAAAATTAGTCAATAGGTTTTAGTTTTGAGCCAGTAGCTAATGGATGCTTGATGTTCTTGTTATGTGCTATATATGATTGTAAGATGCAAGTATGTGTAGTGTTGAAGCACGCAAGTGTATAACTTTGTTTGAGACACTTGAAGCTCTTGAATTGACTCGATATGATTAAGCTTAATGTTCGGGTCGTGAATTAGGCGAGCAAGTCTGTGAATGTGTCTTGAGTTGAGCATGTGCCATGAGTGGGTTTTGAGTGATACATTGCTTTTGTGGAATGTTTAGAACTTTCTGGTGTGTTTATGAAAGCGAAATGAAGGATGTAAGCATTGTAGGAGATGATTTAGGCATTTCTTTGAATTAACCTAATCTTTATCCCTCATTTACCTACCTTGAAAAAATTAATCCTAGTTAGCCCCGTTGAGCCTTGAGCCTATTCTTTGATAGTGCAACACTAGCTTAATCCTTTTATTTCATTAGCCCCGTTGATCCAAAGCTGCAGGCGCTTAAGTGAAAAATCTAAAGAGTAACGGAGTGAGAAGAATGAAAAGGAAGAAAAGTGGAAGTTGTAAAAGTTGAAAGGTCAAAGGTGCACTTGTGTCAAAATGGTTGATTATTAGTAAGGAGCAAGAAAACAAGTTAATGAAAAATTATTTATGAAACTCCTTACTAATAAGTTAAAAGTTCCTAAAAGAAATGGGGGGAACAAAGGAAAAAAAGAAAACTACCAAGGATAAAAGGTGAAGTAAGGAAGGGAAGTTCGCAATGAGGCGTGATATATTAAGCGCTTAGGGAGATAGTCACTATTCACCTGACCATAATAGTACCACCATCAATTGAGTTACATTACAACCTAAAAAGTCCTACTTGATCTTACATTCTTACATCCTCAAATTAGTGGAGTAAAACACTAAGGAGCAAGCTTATGGGTGTGACATGATGCATGTGAATTCTTTGTGAGAGGAGTGTAATTTTATTCATGTACCCACACATGTTGTGATGTAAAAATTGTTTTGCGTGTGAAATTGGGTAACTCTCTTTCCGTGAGGGCACATGTTTAATGGAGGATAAAATTCATGTGGGATTTCTTAATCAGTTGATTTGCATGAGTTTGCTAAGATTGATCGATTACGGAGGTTAAGAAGTCTTAACATAGTTGTATTTCATTTCATTGATCAAATCGTGCATGCTTTATTTTTAGCTTGTTCTCTTAAATAATCATCATAACCGTGGCAGTTATCTCGCTGAATTAGTTATGTGTGAGACTTCATTTACATGAGATATAAAAGGGTTTTTCGAGGACGAACAAGGTTTTAAGTGTTGGGTAGGTGATCGCGGGCAAAAATAGCATGTTTGCTAAGATTGAGAGTCGATTCTGGAGGTTAAGAAGTCTTAACATAGTTGTATTTCATTTCATTGATCAAATCGTGCATGCTTTATTTTTAGCTTGTTCTCTTAAATAATCATCATAACCGTAACTTGAATTATCTCGCTGAATTAGTTATGTGTGAGTCTTCATTTACATGAGATATAAAAGGGTTTTTCGAGGACGAACAAGGTTTTAAGTGTTGGGTAGGTGATCGCGGGCAAAAATAGCATGTCCAAGTGATACTTTATAACTTAGTTTTACCTTGTTTATCTAAGTATTTTATACATTTTCATGTAATTTT
>JACEIK010013973.1:0-23222 GCA_018107945.1 Datura stramonium
TCCGTGACACTCTGGCCATCACGGAGGAGGTCTGCCAGCCTTCTCTTGCGATGGTTCGACGTGTCACTTATCCGGTCTTTCCCCGGGCCTTTTCCTAGCAAGTATTGCATTCAAAAACTCTTAACCAACATGCGAATAGGCCATCTACATGTCGAGAATTTACGGGGTGTAACACACCAGAATTTCCCTTTTTCTGTTTTAGATCACTTTCCTCAATCTTTTCAAGTGTACCTACGTGTGTCAACACCCATTAGTCCAAAAAATGCTTGGGCTGCCTCCCAAGAAGTGTTTAATTTAATGTCGCGGCACAACGTGGATACTACACATGGTGTAGAATATCATAGGTTACTTCCCAAGAAGTGCCTGATTTAACATCACAACACGATGTAAGATACCTAATTATTAACATGGTGAGCTATCCCTAGGATAGGACTTCCTCACCCACTTCTTGTTGTTGGTGCCACAGAGGTACTGCTTCACCCATTTTGATTTGGCCTTCTTTCTCCTAGATGATGCAACAATGGTATGTTCAGCCACTTTCATCACTTTCTCCACATTAACCACAAAGATGTCCCCAACTCCCATGGGCAACAAATGACCTCTCCCAACTTTGAGGTGATGCTTTCACTATTGATCCAGAACATGATTTTTTGCTTTTTTGAGACCATCAAGGCCCTCCCAGTAGCTAGAAAAGGTATCCCAAGTATGATGGGAATATCCCAATCCACATTGAAGTCTAGAAGCATAAAGTTAGTCGAAAGCACAAACTTTTCGACTTTCACCAGCACAACTACTAACGGTGTATTAATTGTCTTATCAACTATTTGGATCCAGATAGAGGTGCACTTCAACATGGACAACCCGAATGGATACTAAATAGTTACAGGCATCAGATTAATACTCCCCTATTATTATAAAGGGAATGCAAGCATCATATCTACCAATCTTACAAGGCACGGTAAATGCTCTCGAATCTCCATTCTTCTCAACACATGTCCCGGCAATACTGGCGCTCACTCGATGTGCCATCAAAACCAGCTCATCTTTGTCACATGACAGCTTTGTTGTTATTAGCATCTTCAAGTACTTAGCAAAATAGGGCATATCTTTGATGGCATCTATAAATGGTACCCGGAGTGTCGCTTCTTTTAGCCGCTCAATGTGCTTTTCCACTTTCGCATCAAGAGACTGTTGAGCTATTCTTTGTGGAAACGGAGGAACAAGCAGAGAAAAATATTTAGCAAAGTTATCTACACCTCCCATGGCCTTCCCCCTCTCTTTCGAAGGAACTAAACTATCTTTTACAAATTCCCCAATAAGGCTTTTTTGGCCTCTCAAATTGGTCATCCACATCAAGAACAATCTCAGACTCATTTTCAACCACACCATCCTCGAACATAATATTTAAGGGTTGCACAATCTTGCCACTCTTTATGACAATGGCCATACATTGAGCATTGTATTGTCCCACATGTCCTTTTGGATTAGACATTGTGTCACTAGGAAGATGGCCTTTTTTATTTGGATTTTAGTCACGAAAAAGATCCTACACTTGTTGCTCTACCTTTTAAATGGACACGGTGTGAGAGCCTACAATCCTGTGAGGCTCTTAAGGCAAGCGTCTAATCTCTATTTGTCGGAAATCACCTTGTCCAACATTCCTTTAAGTTTTAAGCCTTCATGATCATGAGAAGTACCTCCCTCCAATTTTGAGATTTAGAGGGGGAGACCCTCGTTAAGTGTGATGTGTGGGTGAAAACTTGGGATTCAGAGAGTCTTAACGAGTGGTGAAGCAATCCTTTAAGTGCCATGATGAATCATTAAGTAGAGGCATCAAGTTTAGCTTAGCAAGTTGGAAATATTCTAGTGGCAATGGATGGAACTCAACGAATCATTTAGGGACTTAACAAGTCGTTAGGTGAGTCATTGGGTCTGGCAGTGTTATTTTCTTGTTGGATCATTAGGGGTGCTTTTGTAATTTTCTATGTTCCTAACTCCTAAACTAAGTCGTTTTGAGCATAAGAAGAAGGATTTTAGAGGGTTTTACTCATCCTAAGCCCTCATTCTACTCCTAACACTCTCATTGGAAGATCAAGCTCTCAGTGAAGCAAGGATTCCCCATCTTCATCCTCTTTAAACTCACTTAGGTATCAAACCCTAGCAAGATTCTTCAAGCCCAGGTATGTGGGGTTATCAATGAGGGATTCTTTCCACTCTCATGACCCTTTTTAATTGAAGATCTAATTTCCCACATCCCCATGCCCTAATTCAGAATTCTAGGGTTGGGTTTGGATGTTGTTGAAACTCCTTCATGTTCATTTATCAAATTAGCTTCTCCTTATTCCAATACATGTTTCCATGATTAGGGATTCATGTTTCTATCAAGTCTCTCATGAAATTATGAATTCTAAGTTTCAAGCATGGTTATGAACTCCAAGGGTTATATTTGAATTGAGTTAGATTCTATAATTCTCTTGTGAATTCAAGTCCCTCAAGTTTTAAATTATGTTTTATGATCATGATGCATGATTTTCATAAGAACCCTTCGTGGATTTATGAATTACAAGATGTGGTGATTTTCTCAAGTATGCATGGCTTTTATGAATATCAATTTTATGTTTGTAGCTGACTCACAGGCCTTGTTCATGGCTAGTTGACGTATTTGAAGCACGTTTATGTATCTCATAATTTCAACTAGCCCATGCAAGTTCAAGTATGCTTTCATGATAATGGTTTTGAGCCATGTGCATGTTTTATAAGTAATGTCTAGCACCGAGTAGGCTAGGGGTTCAGGCAAACCCCGAGTCTCAAAACTATATGCCACCTAGGTATATTCATGTTCAAACCCTACGAGAATTCATGATTTATATCACTCCTTAATCATTCCCAGCCTTAGCAAGCTTGGGACGGCTTTGCCCACTTGAGCGAGATAGTTGGGGTATCATGTAAGTTCTATCACGATGCTGTCAGTTATGATGAAGCCTCTCATCGTTCCTCATGTTTTTAGCACTCATGTTCATGTATTATAATATCATTTCTTATAACATATTTGACCAATTGATCAGTTTTATGAATTTTCATTGATGCTTTCAAGTATAGTACGCTATATGATTTCTATTTCCAAACCCTGGATCATTATGTTCAGCTTATGATGAATAGCTTATGAGTATGTATATTTCAGATATATGGCCTTTAACATGTTTTTCTTACTCTCACGATCTATCTTGATTTATATTCATGGTTTTAAACTATCATTTTACTAGCATGTTTTACTTCACTATATACTCAGTACATTCAAAGTACTGACCGCATATTCTATGCTATATCGTCTCATGATATGGGTTCAGGTAATCCTTCTCAGTACCGTTGTTAGCTCACCGTGGTCAAACCATCTCAATTTGCATTCTTGGTAAGTCCTCATCTTCCAAAGACAATTACCATTTTATGCTTTACGCCAACGTCTTTTAGTTTCAGTCTTTAGCGAGCTAGTTAGGGTGTTGTCCCATTAGCTCGTCAGATGTTTAGAAGCTTTTTAGACAGCTTGTATAGATGTTTTTAACGATGTTGGTTCATGTTTACTGATGTCTCCCAAGCTCATGCAAGCGTACGTGGTCGTCAAGTAATATAGGACTGGAAGCCCCAATTATCGTACCCATGAGACTTGTCAGTTTAATTGTTCAAGGTTATTTCTTATTTCTATATTCTGTCAAATAGTTGAAAGGGGAATGATTTAGAAAATTAAACTACTAAAACCTTAAATATAAAATTAACTAAAGCGGTTGCAAACTTAGTTTTACTTCAGATGTTGATAAAAATCTAGGGAAATGGGACTTTGCAGTTTCAGGTTGAGTTTTCAAGACGTGATTACACTAGAACGATTCTTCCTATGGTTGCTAGTTGTAAGTTAATATCCCATTCCTTTCCACTATACCTAGCATCCAAGAACTATCTCATGAACCCTAATGCTTATATCCCTATGGTCATAGGAGAAACATGGAACAACGGTTATGCCTACTTGTATTTCAACTAAACAGGGTTGAAGGATATATCCTTATCCTTAACAACAACTTCTATCATCTCACCAATAGATTCAAGGGTCTTTGAATCTAGGTTCTGTATTTAACTTTAGACCTTTCGATTCCCTTTCCCAAGTTCAATCGAAAGCAAAACAGGCTTACTTACAAGGTGATCAGTATCATATATAAGCAGTTAAAACAAGAAAATACAAACAACTGTTAAAGAAGAATCGACTCTAGATTAATTCAGTCTTTAAAACAACCATTAAGAATTACGAATTTACCTTTACTAACTTCGTAGGAAAAATACAACTGCTAGGGGCCATGACTCATCTCACAAGTCATGCCTTAATCCTATGACGCTACTACCTTGCTCTCCAATCTTACTTGGAATTCTCCATGGCCACGCAATGACTCATTCCATTAATCTACGAGTCGTCGGAATCATCCGACGTTAATACTGCCTCGTCCCTCTTACGATTACAACCCACGTCTCGTGGTTTCCCACCACGGGTCATAACTTCACTCGTGACTCCACCTCCCCCACGGCCCTGACCATGAGTCGTACCCACATACCACGACTCATGGTGTGACTCGTGGTCTGGACACCTAGACTCCAGGTCTTCTTCACGACTCCTCCTATGACCCGTTACTTGGTATCAGGACTCGTACCACGAGTCATTCTGGAGCAAAAGTGTAGATATCCTATTTTCTCTAGTTCAATCCTCGGGTCTAATCTTAGGGACTTTCAGAGAATTACAATATCTCCCTCTTGGGAACATTCGTCCTCGAATGTGGGGTGAACATACTGAATCACTGGGGAAAACCTGTCATCCCAAATACTGAACATATATAGCTAAAAACTGAAAGTGTGACTGACTCCAGATTGAAACATATGACTGAACTGAATTCATGAATCACACACACATACACTGACATGAAAGAAATCGACACACATGAACTAAACATGAAACTGAATAGAGTACTAAGGAGTAAACTGATACCTCAAGCTGGAAACAGATTGAAAGGGAAAAGATGCGGGTATTTAGCCATCATATCTACTTCTTTTTCCCACGTAGCTCCCTTAACATGCTGATTTCTCCACAAAACCTTTACTAAAGCTACTTCTTTATTTCTTAGCTTCTGAACCTAACAATCAAGTATTTAAACTAAAACCTCTTTGTAGCTAAGGCTATCCTTCACACCTATGTTCTCCATCGAAACAACTAAGTCGGATCACCCATGCACTTCTTTAAAAGCGACATATGGAAAACTGGATGTACTAAAGCCAATTTTGTGGGCAACTCCAACTCATAAGCCACCTTGCCAATGCGTCTCACGATCCTGTAAGGAACAACATAGCGGGGACTAAGTTTCCCTTTATTTCCGAACCTCATCACTCCCTTCATGGGAGACACTTTCAAAAACACCCAATCATCAACTTCGAACTCAAGTTCTCTCCTCCTCACATTCGCATAGGACTTTTGGAAACTCTAAGTTGTTTTCAACCTTTCTCTTATAAGCTGAACTTTCACCATAACCTTATGAACTAAATCTGGTCCTATCAACGTAGCTTCACCGTCTTCAAACCAACCAATAGGCGATCTACATCTCCGCCCATAAAGAGTCTCAAATGGAGCCATCTGAATGTTGGATTGGTAACTGTTGTTATATGCAAATTTGATGAGAGATAAATGATCATCCCAACTACCTTTGAAATCAATCACACATTCTCTCAACATATCCTCAAGAGTCCAAAGAGTCCGTTCAGCCTAACTATCCATTTGCAGGTGAAAAGCTATACTAAGCTTGACCTGAGTACCAAGACCCTTCTGAAACGATCTCCAAAACTGGGAGGTAAAATGAGTACCTCTATATGATCTGAAGTACAAGGGAACTCCATGAAACTGAACTAACTCTCGAATACACAATTTGTCATAATCCGCTACTGAATCAGTAGTCTTGACCGATAGAAAATGAGCTGCTTTGGTCAACCTATCCATAATCACCCATTTGGAGTCATACTGTCGATGAGTATGAGGCAACCCTGTAGTGAAGTACATATTGATTTCCTCCCACTTTCAAGTAGGGATACTAATGTCTTGAAGCACACCTCCAGGTCTTTGATGCTCAACTTTCACTTGTTGACAATTCGGACACTTTTCTACAAACTTTGTTATGTCCTTCTTCATGCCATTCCACCAATAGACTTCCCATAGGTCACGGTACATCTTGGTGGCACCTAGATGTATATATATATATATATGGAACCGTGAGCCTCATGTAACATCTGCTCCCTCAACCCATCAAAACCCATGTTGCGCTCAACGCACACGCAAGCGTATGCGGTCGTACAAGTAATACAGTGGCCATTTTAAGAGCTGGATGTCGAACCCATGGGAACTGGACCAATTCAGCAAATTATCAAGTTCAAGTGTAAGATTAACCTTCACAAGTGTTGATTATAGAATTTTTTGGTAAATTATAATTAAGTTTTGAGGTGGTCACAAAACAATCTGGAAACAATATAAGAAGCAACTAGAGCTAAGGCCGGATAATCATGCAATGCTACACTTTGTAATGAACTAGAGCTAAGGCCGGATAATCATGCAATGCTACACCTTGTAATGGTTCAAGTATGAAATTATCAATTGTTATCTCACATAGTTGAAAATGCGATGTCTATGGTTTCTTGAGCCTCTAAACACGAAAACTAGCTTCACAACTACATCGTTGAGCGGGGACAGGCATCCTAGTTCATGGGCAATTCAACTACATGGATGTGTATTACGGAGTTTGTGCTCTTGATTAGGGACTTTCGTACCTCTGATCATTTAACCTAACTTAGCTTTACAAATACTTCTACAAGTGGTGGAGTGACAATTCTAAGTCGGTATCTTGCTATCATCCCGTTTTATCAACCAAGCAAGGAGAATTAGGTATATTCCTTTCCTAACCGCGAATCCTATCGTAAGATAATTCTCTTGTTCTAGCCTAGGGTTACTCTCTCAAGCTTTTACCTAGCGTAACGTGTATGTTTTCATGTTGATCAAGCATAAAAAAACCATAATAAAGAATGTAAGACAAAACAACAATTAACAACTCAAACCAAAATAATTCATGATTACAATCATATCACATGGCCTCAACCTAGAGGTGGGTTTTAGCCCCTCATGTTTGTACAATAACTTAAAAACATCGTTAACGTATAATTTACAAGAATAGGTAAAAGAGAATGTACAATTAGTGAACCCTAGGTGAGTTCTTCTACTTCCCTTCGCTCCTCTATGGTTTCCAGAAAATATTTCGCGACAAATGATTTTAGAAGCTAAGGGTTTAATTTATAGTAATAGGGAATTTGCGATTTTTGGCCTATCATGGAATGGCTCCGTGGCACGGATTTGAACGTACAATTTGCCTCTGTTCCACGGAAGTAACGCGAGGGCCACTGGATTTCTGCATTGAAATGGTGCTTGGCTGAGGCATTGCGGCGACAGACGGCGTGGGTACGGCGCACTTTGCGTGCTGGCCTGTGACACAAAGCATGTGGCGTGCAGCAGTGCCTAGCATGGCACGGTGTTGGCACGCAGGCGCCCTGGATTGCTACATCTTCGCGCGCATGGCCTTGGTGTGGCACGGCGCTGGGCGCAGCACACGCACAGCGTGGCACGCTGCCTGGCGCGGCCAGCCTTGCCATGTCATGCTTTCTTGCCAACTTTTGCAATTCGCTTCCAACTCCATTCCTTCACTTAGCTGTCATTATTAAGTCCCTCATATGCATTTGACACCTACAGAACAAGGACTAACTCATGTTGGTTAGTGCATACCCTAATTTACATAAAATCACATAAGAATGTAAGTGTATAATTAGACCAACATGACTAAATTTCAAGGCTATAAATAGCACTTGGGCACGCAATTATGCCCAACATCACTACCCCACACTTAAAGCCTTGTTCGCCCTCGAACAACCCTTTTAAGCATCTCATACAAGAAGAAGACTCACACATAGCTAATTGAGGAAGACAATTCAAGCTACTACAACGGTTGTTTTAGATATCAAGTTAAAATAGAGCATGCAATATTTAACCATTAAATAAAATATAACTATGTTAAGACTTCCTAACCTCAAGAATCGACTCTTTATCTCAACAACCTCATGCAGTAAATCAACCGATCAAGAAATCTTACATGAATTTTACCGTTCATTAAACATGTGCTCCTCCTTAACAAGAGAGTTACCTATATTTACTCACACATTTTCAAACAAATTATAACATGTATGGGTATATGGATAAGAATTAATCTCACTCACAAAGAATTTCACATGCCACGTGTATTGACCCATAAGCTTGCGCTTAGTGTTTTAACTACCAATTAAGAATGTTTCAACGTAAGATCAAGCAGAGAGGGACTTATAGTCATAGAATGTAAGCTAAGGGACGGGTAGGTACCCTGACCAGTAATTGTGGCTATCTTCCCCAAGTGCTTTTAATACATCACACATTCACTACAGACATCTCTTCTTTTACTTCAATTCTCATTCTTTCAATCTTAAATTTCCTCTTTGGTTTCCCTTTTCTTGCCAATACTTAGCTTATTAATAAGGAGTTCTTAAGTAATTTTTCATTCATTTGTCTCTCTTACTTCCTACCAATACTCACATTTTCAAACAAGTGCACCTCTGATATTTTCTCAACTCCCACAACTATTATTTTCCTTTTTTTTTTCACGATTCTCACTCCTTTACTCTTTTGGATTTTTCACTTTAGCGCTTAGGAGTTTTGGAGCAACTTCAAAGCTATTGAAAGAAAAGGATTAATCTTATGTTGTAGCTAATGAAAGAATAGGCTTAAGTCTCAACGGGGATAACTAGATCAGGCATTCAAGGTAGGTAAAGCGAGGGGTGTACTAGGCTCATTCAAAGAAATGCCTAAATCATCTCCTACAATCGACATCCCTCATTTAGTTTTGTATACACACCATGAAAGTTCTAGACACTACACCATAGCATGCAATATTCAAAAACCTTGCACTCACGGGACATGCTCAATTCAAGACAAATTCAGCAGGCCTTCTAACTCAAGCACTGCTGCAATTCAAAATTAAACTTTAAGCACATCGAGTCACATTTAAGAGACTAGGTGTCTCCCAAACAGAGTTATACCACTTACATGCTTCAACACTAACCACACTTGCATCTCACAATCATATAGCACATAATAAGAATATCAAGCCATCAATTAACTACGGGTTCAAAATCAAAACCTATTGACTAATTTTCCTCAAGACGGTCGTAATCCATCCATCATCGGGAACAGTCCCTAAATATGACTAAAAACAACTATGTACAGACAAAGACAATTTTTATTTTCTGGGTTCAAAGCCCCCCATCGGAAAAAGAATTGAAAAGAAAAACCAACGGGTGGTGAAGCATGCTTAACTCAAAATTTTAACTAATACCTATCATGCACCAATTTCTTCAATCTGAAATCATTAAGCACAAAATTTTGAAATTTCACCCCACACTTGAATCATGCTATGTCCCCAAAGACCCAATTAAAATTCAAAAAGGATGAGAAATACCCCTGGGCCTCTAGGCATAGCTAACAGCATGTTTTTCTTCATTTGAACAAGTGGATATTCGACCCCACACTTTCCTCTTTCATGCTTCTTAGCTTCCTCCTCCAAGGGTAATCAGACTTCCCCTCCAACTGTGCTTAAATCTCCACCAAAAACAACAACAAGATGAAAATAAACAAAATCAACATAAATGAAAGAAATTAACATTATACCTGTGGTACCCGGGGTTGCCTCCACCAGCGCCGCCTAATTTTACGTCGCGGCACGACTTGGACTATCCTTTTCAGGACATCCTCAATATCGTGTTCCCTTTCGAGAACCATGTTCTTCTCTTTCTATTTTTCGAGGGAACAGCCGCCACTCTGTTCGTCTCTTCCTCCAGTCCTTCTCAAAAGTGAAGCCTCTACTCAGATTTGGGCTAAAACTAATCATCTCTTGTGGTCGTGGTCCTGTGGAATCTGCCACCCCACACTTAGCCTCTGATAACACACTGACCTTACAAAGGTCTTCTGTAATGTGTAGGTGGGTTAATCTCTTGGTAGACCCGGAAGAGTTCTTCTTCATCATCGACCCTCATTTTCAGGGTCCCTGCTCTTACACGATAATATGATAGCTCCTCCAGTGGCCAAATGGCTGTCCCAAGATCAGGGGTACCTTGTCATCGACTTTAAAATCCAATATAATGAAATTAACGGGTATAATGAACTTACCCACTTTGATGAGAGGGTCCCGATTGCTCCATCTAGTGCCACTGCGACTGCCTGCCAGCTGCAGCATCAACCGTGTTGGTCTCGGTTAACCCAACCCCAAGGTGTTAAATAAAGATAGGGGCATTAGATTAACTGTTGCCCCTATATCACACAAACCTCGTAGCACCTCATCTTTACTAATTTGTATGGGGAGGGCAAACTCTTGAGTCTTTGAGCTTTTTAGGTATCTTGCTCATTACCCTGTGGCTGCACTCCTCAGTCAATGCTACTATCTGAACATCCACCAATCTGACTTTGTTACAACTACACCTTTCAAGTATTTAGCATACTTGGGCATTCTCTGCAAACATCAAGCAAAGGAAAATTTTGCTCCCTTTGCCGCGGATGGTTCTCTAACCAACTCCGGATGCACCTCTACTTCTCCTCTGATGCATCAGCCAGTTCCCTGCCACCCTCGTGACTTATGGCGTTGACCTATCAGGGTTTGTGTTTGTGTCACTGGGTAATCCTCCTGCAGCTCAGTGTGGTGAGCCAACGCTAGTTAACCCATCTCGCTTTTCTAGATTGGTGGTGGCCAACTGCTGATATTTCAAATCTGATGTCATCCTCGCCTGATTCTCTGCTAATTGGGTCTGTGTCTCCATAATCTTCTGCAACGTCTACTCAATGTTGCTGCTCAACTGGCCATCATTCTGCCTGTTCTACTTGATACTGCTACCGAGGCTGCTGGTAGCTTTGACTTTGATTTCCACCCCAAGAAAAATTGGTGGCTCTGCCAATTCTTGTTGTAATTGTTTCCCAAAATTCTGATTGTTTCTGAACATCTCAACAAAATTGACCGATTCAGGGTTGGCCCTGCAGGATTTGCATTGTGCCTATTATTTCCGTAGATTTTGCACCAACTAGGAGCTTGCTGAACTGCATTTACCTGTCCCTGTTGTTGGTTCACACTCAGTTTATTGAACTGAGTCATCATCTTATGCTGAAATAATGCTAGCTGAGCAGCCAAGGCATTTACACCATCCACCTCTATCATCCCTACTTTTTTCTTTTCTGCCCCTCTCGATGACTCGTTGTGCCACTCTGGATTTCCCTGAGCAATCCTGTTCAACAAAGTGTATAGCTCATCATAAGTCTTCTCTAATGCTTGCCACCCGATGCAGAGATTCTAGTAAAATTTTGTGTGTGGGTCTAGAAATTCTACAAAGGTATGGGGCTAGCACTTCATTGGACTGCTGATGATGGGGGCAGTCTCTCAATAATGACTTGAATCTCTCCCAAGCCAAATACAAGTTCTCCTCCAGCCTCTGCTTAAAGCTTAATATTTCACTCCTGAGTTTGGCAGTCTTGCCTGAAGGGAAGAACGGATGAGGAACTTTAAAAAATCGTACCAAGAAGTTATGGAATTCGGTGGTTCAGATTTCAACCACCTCTTTGCCTCTCCCAAAAATGAGAATGGGAAGAGGGTAAGTCGGACATAATCTGTGGACACTCCGATGGGATGAATGTAAATACCACCCTAAAGAAAGTTTTGTAAGTGCTGCTGTGGGTCCTCATGACAGTCCTACTGAACTGGCCACTAGAATGTAACAGTTGCACTATTCTGTTTCACCAAAGTTCCCTCCAGGTTCCAGCTCTGTCATATTAGAGTTCACATTTGTCGCTAGTGGATCGCCACTTCGCGAACTGGTCGGGCTACCATGATTTCAGGTAACAACTTTGCTTGTCCTGCCGATGGGTGTTGTTGTAACCTCTCCTAAATCTCTTTAGCTTCGGGCCATGAAATTACCCTCCTTGTAAATGAAGTTGGACGCGAGGTTCAAGCAACGGCTCCACTAGCTCTCATTCCCTTGCCAGCTCTGCAAGGACAACCTGTCACCTGCAATATATCAGACTAAGACCAAGTTTCTCAACACTTAAGGAAATTAAAAAATCACACAAAAATAGAAAATTTACTAAACTTTGCCATTTCTGGCAATAGAGTAAAAAGTTGTTGCGCCTAGCGTACGTGTGGCCGTGGTCGTACAAGTAATACAGTGGCCTCTTTAAGAGATGGATGTCGAACCCACGGGAATTGGACCAATTTAGCAAATTATCAAGTTCAAGTGTAAGATTAACCTTCTACAAGTGTTGATTATAGAATTTCTTGGTAAATTATAATTAAGTTTTTGGGTGGTTACAAAACAATCTGGAAACAATATAAGAAGCAACTAGAGCTAAGGCCGGATAATCATGCGATGCTACACTTTGTAATGGTTCGCGTATGAAATTATCAATTGTTGTCTCGCCATAGTTGGAAAATGCGATGTTAATGGTCTCTTGCTTCCAAACTCGACAAAACTAGTTTCACAACTTACATCGCTGGAGTGGGGATGTGGCATCCTAGTTCATGGGCAATTCAACTACATGGATGTGGATTACGAAGTTTGTGCCTTTGATTAGGGACTTTCGTACCTCTAATCATTTAACCAACTTAGCATTAAAACTACTTCTACGAGTGGTGGAGGGACAATTTTAAGCCGGTGTCTTGCTATCATCCTGTTTTATCAACCAACCAAGGAGAATTAGGTATAATTTCTATCCTAACCGTGAATCCTATCGTAAGATAAGAACTTGCTCCCTACATTCTCTTGTTCTAGCCTAGGTTACTCTTTCAAGCTTACCTAGCGTAACGTGTATGTTTTCATGTTGATCAAGCATAAAAACCATAATTAAGAATGCAGACAAAACAACAATTAACAACTAAACCCAAAACGAATTCATGACATAATCATATCACATGGCCTCAACTCTAGGGGAAGGGGTTTTAGCCCCTCATGTTTGTACAATAACTTAAAAACATCGTTAACATAGAGACTTACAAGAATAGGTAAAATAGAATGTACAATTAGTGAACCCTAGGTGAGTTCTTCACTTCTCCCTTCGCTCCTCTACGGTTTCCAGAAAATATTTCGCGACAAATGACGAGAAGCTGGCGGTTTAATTTATGGTAATAGGGAATGGCGATTTTTGGCCTATCATGGACGGGCTCCGTGGCACGGATTTAACGCACCCAATTCTGCCTCCGTTCCATGGAAGTAACGCGAGGGCCACTGGATTTTGCCTTGAAATAGTGCTTGGTTGAGGTATTGCGCGACAGCTGGCGGCACGGCGCTGGCCTTTGCGCGCTGGCCTGCGTGACAGCATGTGGCGTCGCACAGCTGCCTCGGCATGGCACGGTGCTGGGCAACACGCAGGCGCCCTGGATTGTTAAGCATCTTCGTGCGCATGGCCTTGATGTGGCACGGCGCTGGGCGCGGCACACGCACAGCGTGGCACGCTGCCTGGCGCGACCAGCCTTGCCATGGCATGCTTTCTTGCCAACTTTTGCAATTCACTTCCCAACCTCATTCCTTCACTTCACCTGTCATTATTTAGTCCCTCATATGTATTTACACCTACTAAATAAGGACTAATCATGTTGGTTAGTGCATACCCTAATTTACATAAAATCACATAAGAATGTAAGTGTATAATTAGACCAACATGACTAAATTAAGTTATAAAATAGCACTTGGGCACGCAATTATGCCCGAGTTTAACCCAGAACACACAAAAAACCCTGATATCTTAGTACACCATCTCCCCCTTGGGAGAAAACCTCCACCTTCTGATTTTTAATAGCTTCCTTCAACTTTACCAAAATAGGATCCTCATCTGTCCTTTCCTTGATTTCAATCACCAAGGAAGATTCTTGGAGCTATTCTGAACAATGACACTCCCATCTGTCGAGTAAATAAGAATAACTCCTAATCATGAAAGTTGATGCACATCCTTCCTAACTCTTTCCTCTCCTCACCTACATGGGCAATAATTTCCATAAAAAGCCTGCTAAGAGCATCTGCTACTACATTAGCCTTGCCCGGGTGATGAAGGACACTACAGCCTGTAATCTTTAAGAAGCTCCAACCACATTCTTTGACATAGATTTGATCCTTCTGTAATTTGTGGTTGTAGGGCTTGGTCGGTGTGGTCATAACGTATGGTTCCGTGGTAGATAGCATTCTCGAAATTTTTCGGCAGTAAGTTACTTACTATGCTGCAACCCGAGGTCATGAGTTGATAAGTTCTTTTCATGGACTTTCACCTACCTGGAAGCATAGACTATAACCTTACCGTGCAGCATTAATACATTTTCAGTCCAAGGCCGATCTTTGAAGATCGCCTCACAATAAACCACAAACTCATTGGTACTCAGGTAGAGTCAACACTAGTGTTGAGGGGAGTCGAGTCTTCAACCTGAAGCTTCTTCAAAGGCCTCCCCACCATTTAAACTTACTTTCTTCTAGGTCAACTTAGTCAAGGGTGATGCAATGGATTAAAATCATTCCACAAACCTCCTGTAGTAACCAAATCTGCTTCCAAGAAACTCCTGATATCTGAAGGACTAACTGGACTAGCCAATTCTTCACAGCTTCTATCTTCTGAGAATCCACCTGTACACCCTCACTTGACACCACATTACCCAAAAATGCTACTGAGTTTAACAAAAACTCACATTTGCTGAATATAGTATGGGCAATCATGATCCTTAAGAGTCTGTAGCACTACCTCAAATGGGCAGCATGTTCCTTTCCCTCTGAGAGAAGTGAGAATGTCATCTGCGAACACAATCATGGACATGTACATATAACGCTTGAACACCCTGTTTATAAAATCCATAAAAGCTGCAGTGAGCATTCGTTAGTCCAAAAGACATAACTACAAACTCATAGTGACCATATCGAGTCCTGAAGGCTGTCTTCGGGATGTCACTCTCTCCAACCCTGAGTTGATGATATCTATACCTGAGGTCTATTTTTGAAAAATAGTTGGCATCCTTAAGCTGGTCAAACAAGTTATCAATCCTAGGGAGGTGATATCTATTCTTGATGGTGACCTTGTTCAACTATTGATAGTCAATGCACATTCGGAGGGTAACCATCCTTCTTCCAGACAAACGGTATTGATGCACCCCATGGGGATTTTCTAGGTCTGATGAAACCATTGTCTAAGAGATCCTTAACATGCTCCTTTATCTCAGCTGGAGCCATTCGGTAAGAAGGAATAGATATAGGTTGTGTATCAGGAAGAAGGTCGATGCCAAAGTCAATCTCCCGCTCGGGAGGAATTCCAGTAGGTCATCTGGAAACACTTCTGGTTATTCACACACTACATGAACTGATTGAATAGTCAGGGTTTTAGAGTTAGTATTCTTAACCCTAACTAGATAGTACGTGCAGCCTTTAGAGATCAGCTTTCTAACCTTAAGGTAGGAAATGAAACGACCTACAGACACAGCTAAACTACCCTTCCACTCTAGGGCTGGCTCACCCAAAAATCGGAACTCTACCGCATGAGTTCTACAATTCACTGAGGCATAACATGCATGTATCTAATTCATGCCAAAGATAACATCAAAATCTGTCATGGCTAGCTCTACTAGATCTGCTAAGATGACTTTCTGAAGGACTGTAACAGGGCAATTTCTATACACCCGTCTAGCTATTACTGAATCACTGACTGGGGTAGAGACTAAGAAGGGTTCTGATAGGTTTTGGGACTGACTCCAAAACTAATAGCAACGTAGGGCATCACAAAAGATAAAGTAGCCCCTGGGTGTAACAATGCATATACATCAAAGTGGAATACTCATAACATACCAAAGTGGAATACTCATAACATACGAGTGATCACATCTGGTGAAGTCTCCTGCTCTTGATGAGATGCGAGGGCATAAAAACCTGTTATGGCGCTGACCACCACCTACACTGGTGGATGCATCCTACTGAACTAGGCATGATGGTGTTGTTGTTGAGTTTGTAGCCTGAGTGTGGCCCCTACCATCACCCTGCCTGGCCAACGGACACTCCCGGCACCTATGCTCGGATCGATCACACCCAAAGCTTGATATCTGATCCAATCAAGCACTCCCCTATGTGATTCTTTCCACACATCTCGCACATCGGAAAGGTATGCTCTACCTGCATGCTCCTCTGTCCCCTTGAACTTGATGCTTTTCTCCACTGATCACCCTGCGATCTAGCTGGAGAACTACCGATGATGGCGCTAGAGCTAATGACCTTTGATGGGACTGTTGACAAGCGGGTGAACTTTAAAGCATACTCCTGAACTGTCATATTATTTTGCCTCAGGTTCACAAACTCAATTTCCTTGATCGCCCTATTTTCACGGGGAAAGAACTGATCCAAGAATGCGGTTAGGAGCTCATCCCAACCAATGGGACCCTCTCCAACTGCTATGCTATCCTTCCACTGTCTGAACCAGATATGGGCAACTCCTTTCAACTGATAAGAGGCTAGTTCTACGCACTCCTCCCCTGTCACCCCCATAATCTCGGTGATCTTTTGGATCTCATCAATAAACTCGTGTAGATCAATGTCCACCTTCGATCCGAGGAACTCCAGAGTGTTCATTCTAAGAAAGTCCCTGACTCTTGACACAACCGCATTCCCATTCTAGGGAACATGCGCTACCTCCTGCTGGTTGACCTAGGCAATCAATGCCTGTGCCAACATCTGGATGGCTACCCTAAACTCCATATGGGCAACCTGCTCGGGCACATGATTCTTGGGGGTTGTTGGGGCCTGCTGGTGCCCATCCTCATTGCCATTCTCATGGCCATTTTCATTCCTGTTTCTCCTTCGTTAACTTGGTGAAGAGGCGTGATTCTTCAAACACATATAGCATGAGTTAGAAGGATAGGGAGACATTTTATCGCACAACATAGATCATGAAAGAAGGGAAGTTTTTGATGAGTTGGTAATATACCAACTCATTAGGCTCTTAAGCATGAGCATTAGCTTAGTTTTCAAGTCATTTAGATGAATTTTATGCCCTTTTTGCCTTTTTATGTGCAGACATCTGCGTTGAAGAAAAAGAGCAAGAAGTGGAGTAAAAAGAAGGAAATCAGATAAAAATTGGTGCTCCACCGAAGAACACCGGAAAAATGTCGGCCAAACGCAGATGACCATTGCTTTAAGGGACTAAAACAACCAGCGGTTGTGGTTATCAACCAGCGACTCACTGGTTAACTCGCCTACAGGTGCCTAAACTTGTTGGATCAAGGAAGAAAGAAATCGGTATAGCACGGTTGGAGGTCGGCGAATCACCGAAGATACCGTTGAATGGTACTAGAAATCACTAAAGGAGTAGGAGATGACTGACGGCAGTTCGTGGAGCATAACCAGCGAACCGCTGGTGCTTTTTCAAGTATCAAAATGCCTGAACAGGAGCAAATGCGTCTAATACTGAAAAAGAGGAGATTGGTTGCCTTATCTTTATATATATTCCGGAAGCAAGTACTTTGTAGATATCAGATCTTAACTTTAACTTGTTGAACATTCCTTTTGTTGTGTAAAAAAAGTAGAACTCTATTGGTAGAGATTGTTGAATATTGTTTTTCTTTTCTTTATCCTCTTCTGTAGCAAGGTACCACCAATGTTGCAGACATAGTTTTGAATTTGATTTTGCTGCTCTCATTAATGAAATCAATGAGTTTATTATTGAATATGATCTTTAGTTTCTTAACCGTGAGTAGCTAAATCATCAACTAGAGGTGTGTGGTGATGAGTACTTTATTAGATTGGGTATTGCTAGATTCATCTCAATATTGCTTAATTAGTGTAAATCAATTAAGTTCTCTCCAATTTATAATTGATGATCTATAGTTGCAAATGTGGGTCTACTTTTATTACTTGATTTCTGCTTGAAATAGAAGAATTGAGTATTGGGAGAGAATTTGATAGAGAAAATGGATGTGATATTGTGGAGTTGGGCTAGACATAGCCAAAACCCATATTCACACTCCTAATTAATAGCTAATAGCTAGAGATAGTGCAGCTATTAAACCAATCTTAATTGGGTTGATTTAATTGTGTTTATTGGTTCAAAAGAACTTTAGAAAGAGGTATTCATGAGGTTGAAAAGCACAGAATGCCCACCTATCCAAAATTATTTACACAATTTGCAATGATGAGATGATCTAGCATAGCCTTGTTTAATTAACACATCATCTACATCACACCTCTAGTCCCTTTCATTATTGTCTACAACTTTGGTTATTTTGACATTCTAATTAGCTTAGTTATACTCCACACCATATTGTTAAGATTAAGTTTCCCCCAAAATATTTACTGCTTTATTTCTTTTGGGTAGTGCAAACTAATTTAAATTTACCAGACAACACTTGCGTATATCACTCGTTAGTCTCTGTTGGGATTCAACCCCGACATCCGTCGAGATATTTATTTTGATACAACGATCATTTAAGCTCTTTCATAAAAGAAGAGTGTATTTTGGACGTTATCAAAAATGGTGTCGTTGCCGAGGACTAGTGCTTGATATTCTTGTGTTGATTGTTAATTTGAATTAATCTTGCATCTTAGTTGTTGACATTGATCTTGTTGTGATTATTAGGTAAAGTCATATGAGTCATCACTCACAAGTAGGGGATAGCTCAGTTGAGGGTAATATGGAGCACGAAGAAGATAACCTGGTGATGCCTAAAATTGCAGGAGCCATTCGCCTACCACACACGGTAGGGAATGTCGTGTTCCATGTCACAAGTGCAATGCTACATTTGCTATAGATAAAAGGCTCTTTGGGGGCAAACCGAGTGAGGACAAAAATCGCCACTTAAGGATTACTTAAAGATCTTCCTGCCCTTCAATATAACAAATATAACTCAAGAGTCTATTAGGTTAAGGCTCTTTCCATTCTCCCTTACGGGAGAGGCAACTATGTGGTTGGAGGAACTCCCTCCTGGTTGTGTATTACATCATGGCAAGAATTGACTGAAGTCTTTTTGAATCATTTCTTCCCTCCGTCAAAAATGTTGCAGCTAAGGGAGCATTTATCTTTTTTCTTTTCTCTTTGTTGTCGAACCGGGTTGGCACTTCCCGATGATAGATTGCAAGGCGACTCTCTTAAGGAAAATGTCATGTCTTTTTTGAGTCTTTTGTGGAGCTGTTTTGAGAGGTACCACCAAAAATTAAAAAAATGAGCATTTGAAATGAGAATGTAGCACTTTTTGTCATACATTGTAGATTCCTCATTTGGGTTATGAATTTACATGTTCTAATATCTTGAATCAAGATCTTGTGTTGATAATAACTTTTGTGGACTCTTTAGGTGTGATGCTTGGTGTGGTAAGGATTTTTGTGAATATCATGCATAGCTTCTCATCTAGAACTTTCCCTAAGTGTGACTCAAGGCGAAATCTTAGACATAGCTGCACTTAGAACATGATCTTAGGCTCTCTTTTGTGAAGTCACTTCACCCAAAATGACCACCTTGAACATTAATCGTTGATAGCTAACGTTTGAGCCTTGGAGTCTTTCTTTGAAAACACATTACAAGCCTAATGAACATTTTTAATCCTTCTCTTTGGCACCCATCCTCCCTAATTGCTAGTAATGAAACAATGAAAAATGGGGCTTGAAGCCCAAGAAATAGGGAGCAATAAGGGAATGAATGTGAAATGAGGCAAAAGCCTAAGTTTGGGGGTTAGCAAGAGTAGGGGGAAAATGAGAAGCCTAAAATTGAGGTAGCGCCAAAATTGTGATGAGATGAGTGAATCAATGGGGTGAAAAACATCGAATCATCAAAAGAGGAAGAATAGTTAATAGGTATTATCTCTTGCATAGTTAAGGATAAATGTGAAATTCACAGATGTTTTAAGGGTGGATCGTGCTACACAAAAGATGAAGATGATGAACAAGGAGAAATAAGATGAAGTGATCTAAACAAGATGTTGGGGAACTACATACATTTGTAAAGGCATTAGGGAGGCGTTAGTCACTAAATCCAAATATTTATTCTACCCTTAGCCCTAGCCTTCATTACGACCCACAAGTCCTAAGTGATTTTGAGTGCAGTTACTCTATATTAGTGGCGAATTACACAAAGGGAAAGCCTATGGGTCGAGTTGTGTGCATGGAGATTTTTTTGGGAGGGTGAGCATGATCATCTTTTTCTACAATCCCTTGTGTGTATGCATTGATTTCATTATAAAGAAAAGGGATTCTCTCTTTTGTGAGTGGCATCATTCCTTTTGAGGACACAATTGCATTAAGGTAAATGTGTGCATAAGGCATGAGAAGTGATAGCTCTAAGGAAAACTTTGAATGTGCAATGATTATGAATTGAGATGCTATGTGTACTTCGTGGATAAGTTATGCCCTTATTTTTCAAAATGAAAGCTCTTGTGAATCATGTCTTTGAATTGTGATGGCCTCTTGAAACTTTTCCTTTTTTATGTTTTTTTTTTGGGAATTTGCTTCTCTTTTTCTGTGTGTTGGTGAGCATTTTTGAGTAGTCATGAATTAAGTGGTCATTGATGTATAAACTCACGTGGAGTGGCATGTTTCTCAACTGATTGGAATTGCATTACTTGAGGACAAGCAATGGTTCAGGTTTGGGGGTTTGATGAGTTGGTAATTTACCAATTCATTAGGCTCTTAAGCACGAGCTTTAGCTTAGTTTTCAAATCATTTAGATGAATTTTATGCCCTTTTTGCCTTTTTATGTGCAGACATCTGAGTTGAAGAAAAAGAGCAAGAAGTGGAGTAAAAGAAGGAAATAAGGTGAAAATCGGCGCTCCACTACAAAACACCGGTGAAACACCGGCCAAACGCAGATGACCACTATTTTGAGGAACTAAAGAAACTAGTGGTCGCGGATATCAACTAGCGACTCGCTGGTTAACTTGCCTATAGGCACTTGAACTTGCTGGATGAAGGAAGAAATAAATCGGCGTAGTGCGGTTGGAGGCCGGTGAATCGCCGAATATACCATCGAATGGTACTGGAAATCACTGAAGGAGCAGGAGATGGCTGATGGTGGTTCGCGTAGTGTAACCAGCGAATCGACGGTGTTTCGCAAGTGCCTGAATGCCTGAACAGGGGCAAATACATCTAACAATGAAAAAGAGGAAATTGGTTGCCCTATCTTTACATATATATTCTTGAAGCAAGTACTCTGTAGATATTAGATCTTAACTTTAACTTCTTGAACATTCTTTTTGCTGTGGAAAAAAAGTAGAATTCTATTGGTAAAGATTGTTGAATATTGTTTTTTCTTTTCTTCATCTTCTCCTGTAGCAAGGTACCACCATTTTTGCAGATATAGTTTTGAATTTGATTTTGCTGCTCTCATTAGTAAAATCAATGAGTTTATTATTGAATATGCTCTTTAGTTTCTTAACCATGAGTAGCTAAATCATCAACTAGAGGTGTGTGGTGATGAGTGCTCAATTAGATTAGGTATTTCTAGATTCATCTCAATATTGTTTAATTAGTGTAAACCTATTAAGTTCTCTCCAATTTATAATTGATTATCTATAGTTGCAAATGTGGGTCTACATTTCTTACTTGATTTTTGCTTGAAAGAGAAGAATTGAGTATTGGGAGAGAATTTGATAGGGGAAATGGATATGATGTTGTGGAGTTGGGCGAGACATAGCCAAAAACCCATATTCACACTCCTAATTAATAGCTAATAGCTAGAGACAGTACAACTATTAATCCAAACTTGATTGGGCTGATTTAATTGTGTCTATTAGTTCAAAAGAACTCTATGATGAGATGATCTAGCATAGCCTTGTTTAATTAGCACATCATCTACACCACATCTATAGTCCCTCTCATTACTATCTACAACTTTGTTTATTTTACCATTCTAATTAGCTGAGTAAAACTCCACACCATATTGTTAACATCAAATTTCTCCCAAAATATTTACTGCTTTGTTTCTTTTGAGTGGTGCAAAGTAATTTAAATTTACTAGACATCACTTGCGTATATCACTCGTTAGTCTCTGTGGGATTCGACCCCGACATCCGTTGGGATATTTATTTTGATACAACGACTATTTGCACTCTTTCGCAAGAGAAGAGTGTATTTTGGACGTTATCAGTTTCCTAAAAATGTTTTGTAGCCTCTTCATCATAATGGCGCGCTTCACACCCATAAGAAAGACTCTACTTAACGCGGCTTTTAGACACCCTAGGACACTTCAAAACCTAATGCTCTAATTTCAAGTTTGTCACGACCCAAACATAGGCCCAGATAGAGATACGGGACAAGGAACCCCGAGAGGCTCCAAGTTGACCCATGGCATGAACATAGCGGCTAAGAGCATACAACAAGTGAAACTGATAAAATAAAACATTCTTAAGTGAAAGTCTGCATACATATCAAATCTAAAATAGAGTCAACACTGACAAGCTGATATTCTACAAACTGTCTGAAAAGCCTCTAACATAACTGATGAGGTGATAGGACAACATCCCCAACTAGCTCAACAAAATTCTGTAGCTGAAATAACATAACAATGGATAACTGAATGTCCTCAAATAATGAGGATTCACCACCATCGGATAAATAGGACCGAGGGAAAAGCAGGACTAATGGTGTGGCTGAGACTGATCCCTCGGACCTGTATCATGAAATGATACAGCATAGAGTATGCGGTCAACACTTGGATGTACTGAGTATGCAAGCTAAGTGAAAATGGATAGTTAAAATGCATAAGAGTTCATAAGAGTAGAATAGTATGAACATGAAGTGAACATCATAATGTTTTACATAAGGGATCAAGGTTTTCAAACCATTCATAATCTTGTCATATTCATAATCATAAGAGAAACCTTATGTAACGACCCTGGCCCAACACTGTGAAGTATTGTACGCTCTTGGGTCGAATCCCATCATAGATTTGTCCCTTTGGGTTTTCAACCCAAAAGGCGCCTCACAGTATTAGGTCCAGTTCCTTTACTAAATAGCCTAGGAATTTCCCTCTCTTTTTTTGATATGGGATTTGCCTAAGTGATCCAGGTTTCTCTACTAGCATTGTCCCTGCACAGTGGACAATG
>JACEIK010013977.1:0-23208 GCA_018107945.1 Datura stramonium
ACTTTATAATTTTGTCTTAGATTAGTATAAATTAGGAAACAAACTCTCAAAATCTTCTTTAAATTGTTGTCTGCATTTTTAAAGTTAGAGTTCATTAACAATTAAGTCGATTATTACCTTGGTTCAGTCCCCGTGGGATCGATACTTGGCTTACTTTAGCCATTACTTGTTCGACCACGTGCACTTGCATGTAGTTGCGAAACGCACCGAACATATTACATAAAATAAAGGGTATTTATAGTAGTAGTTTTATGCTTTTCTTGTTACTTCAAGGATTTGATTTGGACTTGTAGCTCCTTTTCCTAGTTGAAGTGGGTTTTGACTTTTGGCCGTTGAACACACTTAGTGCGCTGCACATGCCATTGCATTGGATGAGCTGTGCCTCGTGCATGCCATTGCGCTACTGTAGTGTCGCGTCGCACATGTTGTTGTGCTGATGGACTGGCACCTCGTGCCTTTGGTCGTGCAGCAAGGCAGGTGCCTCGCGCTGCTGGTCACGCGGGTGTGGCAGTGCAATGCTACATGCTATGATCTTGACTTGGTTCATTCCAACTTCTTCACATTTGATCCAAAAGCCTTAAATACACTCAAATCTATCATTTTTAGCCCTGAAAGCATCTCATCATGTGTGTTAGCTCTTTTCACAAATATATAACATAAACACATGCAAAGACATACAATTTGTTCTCAAAACATAATAAAGTATAGGAAAAATATGGCTAAGAAGTGCGTAAATACGCCCTTCATCACCACCCCACACTTAAACTATTGTTTGTTCTCAAGCAATCTACCACTTCCTTTCTCAAATTTAGGCACAAAATTCATCCTACGAATAGGTCTACTTGCACTTAGGATCATGAGACAAATCAATAAAGCTCTAACAATGTACTCGGATGCATATAGGATCAACATTAAAATGTCAAAGTTTGAAATCACTTAGCTTTTAAAAACTAACTCATCAAGACATATTTTGGGCCAACATGAATCATATGTAATTTAGAAATCAAGATTTATCAAAGTCTTACCATTGTGCCCCTCACAATTTGGATAGATTCCCTTTCTCACACAAGATATAAATCAATATAAATTTGGGCATAAATAAAATAATTTACGCTCACTCTCCCAAAGAACCCAACATGCATGCAAAAGACGACCCATAGGCTTTCCCTTAGTGTAATACTCCACTAATGTAAAATTTTGAATCAAATATCAATTAGGACTTAAATTTGGTTGTAATGTAGGTTAAGGGACGAGTAGGAACTATTTGGCCAAGATAGTGACTAGGCTCCCTAAGCACTTTAATACTTCACAACACTTCACTTCCTAAGCACAATTTTCAATTTTCAAATTTTCTCCTTATACCTCCTTTTATTTTTAAATTTTTCAACTTATGTGATTAGTGGGGATTTTTTTTCAACATTGAGCTCATTCGCATAATTTTTCATCATTTTTTTTCAAAGCTCTTTCTTCTTTTTGTTTTCCCAATAACATCACCCTCCTTGTTTAGCAATTTTCACCCTTTACTTTTCATCTAATTTCCACACTTTTTAGTTTTTTCCTTCACTTTTTCACTTAAGCTCCTTTCATGCAAGATTAGTTTTATTAAAGTGCTCTAGGAGTCAATTGGATCAAATACAAATCAATAGAAAAAAAAAGATTAAAGCTTGTAATATGGCTATCAAAAGAATAGGCTAAAGCTCAAACATAACTAACTAGGATAATTAAAATCAAGATAGGTAAAATAGGATAAAAATAAGGCTACCATAGAAACGCCTATATCACTTCCTAAATCCATCATTCTTATTTCGCTTTGCACACACACCGGGCAAGTTCTAGACATCAATTCACAAGCATGTAGTATATAAAAAGAATTCCTCACACATTGGCACATAATGGTTTAACAATGGAAATCAAAATCACATAAACACATATATTGATATTGCATGCATAACATAATTAAGCCCATTTTTTTCAAGTACAAGAGTCAATTTCCAAAAAACTAAGTGTTTTTACCCTTTTCATGCATTTTTGAGTAAATTTTATAAAGTCTCAATGATATTTAAAGTGAAGCACCTAGCATTCGTAAGGTCCAAGTTCTTGTTCTTCCTAATGACTAATTTACCCTTAAGACGATCATCATCCCTCTATCATCGGGTAAAGTCATGACTCAATGTCTAAAACACAAAAATAAGAAAATCTAGACTCTCTAGTCAGTTCTAAGGAACGATCCACCGAAAAAGTACCTAAAACAAAAATTGAAGGAACCCAAAAAAAACTAAGAAAACTACTACAAATTAACAAGTATGCAAGATAACTCATAAATCCCCCCCAAAAAAACTATGCCTACCATGTGCAAATTTAGCAATTAACGCATGCATGGTAATATGAAGTTAACTTCTCCCATACCGCACTTAATTAGTAACACTGTCCCTAGTGCTAAAACAATAAAGCACAAGTAAAAGAGTGAAAGAAGAACTCCCTGTGCCTCTGCTCCTGTACCAAAAAAAATCAAAGGAACCCAAAATAAAAAAAACCTGAAAAAAACTACTACAAATTAACAAGTATGCAAGATAAGTCATAAATCCCCCCAAAAAACTAGGCCTACCATGTGAAAATTTAGCAATTAACGCATGCATGATAATATGAAGTTTACTTCTTCCATCCCACACTTAGTTAGTAACACTGTCCCTAGTGCTAAAACAGTAAAGCATAAGTAAAAGAGTGAAAGAAGAACTCCCTAGGCCTCTACTCCTCGTCGTTTGTGGGGGAAAGAGCACCTTCCCCCATCTATGCATTTCATGCTCCAAATTCATTGTAAATTATGACCTAACACCTGCACACTTGAACAAACACGTAAAAACAAAGGAAAAAAATCATCTTGGATTGCCTCCCAAGTAGCATCCGATTTAATGTCACGACACGAACTAGGTATCTTGATTACTCAGACATCATCAAGATACCTGTTGGGATCGTGGTCACATTTTGGATGCTTGTTTTACCACGCTAGCCTGTGACACGTTAGAAAAAGAAGACAAAAACATAAAATAGGAAATAGATACTAAAAGTTAAACACAAGAAATTAATCTAATCCTAAGTCGTATTCCCCGGTAACGGCGCCACTTTTTTATTATGCTCAAACTCACAAATCCTAACAAAGTATGAAGTGGACATTGTCAATAAAGAACTCAACAAAGAGGCTGGAGTTGAACCCACGGGGAATATGAAAGGATATAGAAGAATACTAGTATTTAAGCTTATAAGTCAATTATCTCCTAAGNATATTATTGAGAGAAATTGAATGTTGATTCCAAATTGATGCAACTAACTAGGGTAAGTGTTCCCCATGGTTTCTTAACTACTTTGGGTTTTACACTTGTGATCTATCCCAATACTTTACTTGTAGAACTAATAACTAGGGTTCATCCAAACGACTGGTTCATCCCTATTAAATGACTATACTCAATTATCGGGTTATGTATCATGAGCGATTTCAGTTTAACCGCTATCAATTTGTCCTAAAAATTTAACTATCTTGTGATCATAGCTCAAGTTAATACAATGATCATAAAAATCAAGGCTTTGTTGTAATTCTCTTTTCCCAATATCTACCTCTCTAGGCTTAAGCAAGTACAGAATTCAGGCAATTCCTAATGTTGTGCACTATTGAGAAATGTTTAAGATAAAGAGAATACAATACAAGTGTTTAGTATTGATTTAGAATCACGTCGTGCAAACCCTAGTTCGTTAATTCACCATGGTTCCCACAACCCTAGTTGTGGAGGTTTTATCCTCTCACATTTATAAGTAAATTAATAACATTCATAGACAAAAGCATAAATTAATACTTACAACGATGATAGGAAGAAAGTCACGTGATTATTACAACAATAAGGAAGAATAATTCAACAATTGTCTCAAAGTATGTCCTGAAATAAAACTTTACAACTTGCTTAGCTTAATCCCTCTAAATTGTGTCAAGACTTTTCTATTACATAAAAATAAATTATATTTATAGTAGTAGTTTTATGATTTTCTTTTTCCTTCAAGGATTTGATTTGGACTTGTAGCTCATTTTCCTAGTTGAAGTGGGTTTTGAATTTTAGCCATCAAACACACTTAGTGGGCCGCACATGCCATCACGTTGGATGAGCTTTGCCTCGCGCATGCCATCGCACTAGTGTAGTGCCGCTTCGCACATGCTGTTGCGCTGATGGACTGGCGCCTCACGCCTTTGGTCGCGCAGTAGGGCAGGTGCCTCGCACTGTTGGTTGAATGGGCGTGGCAATGCAATGCTACATGCTATGATCTTGACTTGGTTCATTCCAACTTCTTCACATTCAATCCAAAAGCCTCAAATACACCCAAATCTATCATTTTTAGCCCTGAAAGAATCTCATCATGTGCGTTAGCTCTTTTCACAAATATATAACATAAAAACATGTAAACACACATAATTTGTTCTCAAAACATACTAAAGTACAGGAAAAATATGGCTAAGAAGTGCGTAAATACGCCCTTCATCAACTAACCACATACTTTATGCTGTATCATTTCATGATACACGTTTAGATGATCCAACTCAATTCCGTTGTTAGCCTAGTTTTCCCGCTGTTTAGTTCAGTTTCCCATTATTGGTGCATCCTTATCCTTTGAGGACCTTCCATTCTTGTTGATTTATGGTATTTCCAATTTCATACTTTAATGAGCTAGTTGGCGGTGTTGTCCCATCAGCTCTTTAGACATGTTAGAGGCTTATCAGACAATTTGTAGAATTTCATCTTAGTCAATGTTGGCTCTGTTATGATTGATATGTATTCAAACTTCCGCTTATCATGATTAGCTTATTAGTTTCCATGTGATGTTATTCTCTTTAGCTGCTATGTTCATGCCATGGGTCGACTTGGAGCTATTCGTGGTTCTAGGTCTCGTGTCTCGGTCAGGAGTCTCAGATCGGGTCGTGACAAACTTGATATCAGAGAAAAGTTTAGGGTGTCCTTGGGTGTCTGAAAGCCATGTTGAGTAGATTCTTTTCCATAAGAGTGAAGCGCGCAACACTTATGCGGAAGAGGCTATAAGACGTTTTAGGAAATTTTTCTTCTTTTATGATTTATGTTGTGCAATGAAGTATATCCCTATCCTTCTAACTCGTGCTATACAGAATTGCAGAAATATGCCTCCACGTAGAGTTAATGGAAGAAGGAACGACAATGGGAATGGCCATGACAATGGAATTTGAGACGGGCATCAGCAAGCCCCGCTAGCACCAACAGATCCTATGCCCGAGCAGGTCACTCATGTTGATTTTATAATGGCATTTCAGATGTTGGCATAGGCGATGACTGCTCAGGTCAATCAGCAGGCGGTGTCTTATGTTCCTCAAAATGGGAACGCAACGGCAGCAAGAGTTTGAGACTTTCTCCAGATGAATCTGGCAGAGTTTTTATGGTCGAAGGTGGATGAGGACCCTCATGATTTCATTGAGGAGGTGCAGAAGATCACCCAGATTATGGGGGTGACCGGGGAGGAGAGTGTGAACCTAGCCTCCTATCAATTGAAGGGGGTTGAATACATATGGTACTGCCAGTGGAAAGATGGTCGGGCAGTGGGAGAAGTTCCTGTAAGGTGGGATGAGTTTGTCACTGCCTTTTTGTATAGGATCTTCCCTAGGGAGTTGAGGGAAGCGAAGGTGGAAGAGTTCATCAACTTGAAGAAGTATCACAGGATTGTCCAAGAGTACGCCTTGGAGTTTACCTGGCTATCCAAGTATGCGCTGGAGATAGTTGCGTATCAGAGGGCTCATATGAGAAGGTTTGTGAATGGAATATCAAACTCGCTGGTTAAGGAGTGCAGAAAAAATATGCTGAACAGTGATCTAGATTTTTCACGATTGGTCATATACGCTCAGCAGATAGAGGCAGATCAGATGAGGGAGAAAGAGAGAGAGGCCAAGAGGGATAGGACAGGTAGTTATGGATAGTTTCTGTAACACCCCAAAAGTGCACAACATCAAACCAGAGAAGTAAAATGAGAAAAAATAGGAGAAAACCTTCACCAAGTCACAAAATGAGTCGGTGAGTGACCCCTTGTGTGACCTGATGGGTTATTAAGTAACCCATCGTTGGTGCCTTAGTGGGTAAACATTGGGATTTCCTAGGGACTTAATGAGTTAGGGGGACGAGTCATGATACCACTTCACGACTCATCAAGTGAGTCGTCGTTTGGAAGGGGTGGAAGAAAATAAAATTCTAGTGATGACGATGAGTGGGGGTGACGAGTTGTTGTGAAACCCAACGAGTCGTTAGGTGTCCTGTGGGGTAAGATGGATGGTTCAAATCTTGAGTTTCACAGTGCCGTAATGTTTGGTGAAATGATCCATTAGGAGTCATTACAAATCGTTAGGTGAAGTAGTCAAATAAGCTTAGAAAAGGGGGAAAGTTGTCAGTGGCAACGCAAGGAGACCACGAGTCTTCTAGTGACCTAACGACTCGTTAGGTCCCTCATGGTGACAGGCAATGGGATTTTAACAGTTCGAATTTTAGGGGCATTTTTGTAACTTCCCATCCTTTTAGCTCCTAAAATATGTCATTTTGAAGATAATTTTCTATGGATTTAGGGGGTTAGTCGATATCTCTCTCTCATTTTCTCATTCTCTCACAGACTCAAAGCGTACAAGACTCAGACAGACTCCCCAGAGCCAAATCTACAAGTTCTTCTCTTCCTCAAAATTCAGGTGCCCTCTTGGGAAAATTCCTTCTACAGGTGTGTGAGGTTTCAATAAGGGAATTTATCTTACCCTTGTGTCCCAAAACTTTTATAGAAAACTTTATCATTTCTAGCTCTATGAAAGATAAAAAAACTAGGGTTGTTCCTTAGAAAGATTACAACTCTCCTCCTTGTTAGAGTTCTTTATGTTCTTATAAGACTATTACTAGTAGTAATTTCATGCTCGGTATCTCATTTCATACAATATGTATTTTATACCTAATCTTTAGATTTGATTTGAGTGGGACTTGCATAATTGAGAACATAGACATGAATATTGTTTGTCAGAATAATTCCTTTTAAAAATTGGACAATGTTAGTATATATTCATGATTAGAAGTTAGTGTCTGACTTACTAAGTCTCAGAGTCTCAGTCAACACCCATTGTCCTCCAGAAATGCTTGCTGATCAGTTTGACTAATTTCAATCTTGAGGAACTCAGTATCCTCACTAGTACCAGTTATCAGTTTTTTAGTTGTTCCTTAGACCCTTATGACACTTTCAGATAAAGCAGCTCTGACGAGGTTTGGAACATAGTTGTCTCTAGGTCCTTAGACTCTCAGAACACTCCTGGACAAGTAGTTCTGACTTAAGTCTTAGGGCATCAGTTTCGAGCTATCAACCTAGTTAGTTAAAAATTATGATTTCTAGTGGGAGTAGGACTTAGCATCGAGCGGAGCCGGGGTTCAGCGAACCCAGGTTCCTAGAACTACGTTGCCACCATAGGTTATTAGCCCAAATGGGCATCAGAAAAATGATCACCCAGCTCAGCTACTATACCCTGGCAAGGTATATTCGACCTTCTCCAATGGGGGGTATACATCAGACTCCACTTTTAGCTCACGTGGTTACATGCCGGTTATAGTTTCTCCCACAACTTAGTATAGTACAACTCAGTCTAGTGTAGTCTCAGTCTCCAATTCAGCTCAATACTCCAGGACCCAGACATATTTATGATCTTCAGTTTATTATTTAGAACTTACAGCGTTAGTAGGTTTTCAGATGCCTTCAATGTTTGAAATTCTAGTCATTGCATGTTCTTTTAGTATAGTTTAAAGCTTTTAGTATCTTTATATTTATTTCATATATCACATACTCAGTATATTCAAGCATTGATGCATACTTTCTATTTTGTATCATTTTTATGATACATGCGTAGGTTCTTGGTCTCAGCCCCATCAGTAGTCCTTCTCTGACGACATTCAACAGACTTCTGTGGTGAGTCCTCATTTGCCGAGGGCCGAAGTTTCACTTCCAACTATTATATTTTGTGACTTTAGTTTCAGACCTTAGAGTTAGCTGGGGAGTTGTCCCAGCAACTCATTAGTTTCTTAGTTGGCTTTTAGACAGAGTTAGAAATTTAGTGTGTTATACAATGTAATGGTTTGCTTAAAGTATTTTGTTCAGTTATGTTTTCAAGCTTCCACTTATAGATTTCTTCCAGTTATTTATAATTTCAGTAGTATTCTATGCCACAGGTTAGCTTGGGCTCATTTGTGGCCCTAGGTACCGTGTCGGGTCCAGGATGTAAACTCAAGTCGTGAAAAACTTGGTATCAGAGCCTTAGGTTTAGAGCGTCCTAGGATGTCTAAAAGCCACGTCAAGTAGAGTCCTTTTCATGGGTGTGAAGAACTCCACACTTATGAGTAGGAGGCTACGAGGCATTTTTTAGGAAAATTCCCTTTCATTCATAAAGTGTGTAGGGTTTCTGACTCTAATACACTCCCCTAACTAGAAGGAGGACTGATAATGCTAACGAACCAATCCCACAAGCTCCCGAAGCTCCTCAGGAAGATTATGTGTCCCACATGGAATTTCGAGCCACCATTCAGATTCTAGCACAAGCGATGACTAATCAAATTAACCAGTAGGTCATGATGGCCAGTGAACACAAATGGGTCTGCAGTTGTGGCTAGGGTCAGGGACTTTCCGTGAATGAATCCCCCAGATTTTCACGGCTCTAAGGTATAAGAGGACCCACAAGAGTTCATGGACAAGATCTAGAAAATCACCCAAATCATGGGTGTCACCGCTACAGAGAGTATTGATCTTGCTACCTACCAGCTGAAAGGGGTAGCCTAGATTTGGTATAAGTAGTGGAAGGAGGGAAGACAGAATAGAGCAGGTCCGATTAAATGGGACGAGGTCATTACTATATTTCTAGACAGGTTCTTTCATCGGGAATTGAGGGAAGCCAAGGCAGTTGAGTTCATGAAATTGAGACAGAACAATATGACAGTACAGGAGTATGCACTGAAATTCACTTAGCTTTTGAGATATGCTCCAAAAATAGTTGTAGAGTCGAGGGATCGCATGCTCAAGTTTGTTATCGGAGTCTTGAATTTGTTACTTAAAGAATGCAAGACCACTATGCTCATCAAGGATATAGACCTCTCTAGTCTCATCATTCATGCCCAACAGATAGAGGCAGAAAAGCTGAAGGACATAGAGAGGGAGAACAAATGGGCCATAACTGGTCAGTTTGAGTATTCCCAGTAGATGTCAATGGTGGTGTTCTCCCCCAGCAGCAGTAGAGGCCTCTATCACCTTTCTCAGCTAGTGCTCTGTCTTCCAAGCCCCACAAGGATAAGAGGGGTGGAACATCAGGCTCCTATTCTATGAGCAATGTCTCCAGCAGCTGCACGTTTCCTGTCTATCCTAAGTATGTTAAGAATAATACTAGGGAGTGTCATTTGGGAAAAGAGAGTTGTTTTTGTTATGGTTAACTAGGTCACATGTTGAGAGAGTGCTCATCAGTAGGACAGAAAAAAGCCTACTCTTCTACAACAGCAGCCCCGACAGTCGGTCAGCTCAACAGGGCATTGCTTCAGGTACAGGTGGTGGTTAGCGCCAAAATTGTTTCTATGATCTATCTTATAGGTAAGATTAGGAGAACTCACCGAATGTGGTTACGGTTATGTTGCGCCTTTTCCACCTTGGTGTATATACTTTTCTAGATCTAGGAGCCACACTTTCCTTTGTGGCTCCTTATATTGAAGTTCATCTTTATAACAGTCCAAAAACTCTCTCTGAACCATTTTCAGTCTCTACCCCAGTTGGTGAGTCACTTAGAACCAGTCGAATACACAAAAATTGTCCAGTCTCAGTGCTAAGTAAAGTCAGTTCCGTTGATCTAGTAGATCTAGACATGGTCAACTTTGACCTTATCCTCAGTATGGACTGATTGCATTCTTGTTATGTTTCAGCCGATTCCACAACTAGGGATGTCAGGTTTCAATTTCCTAATGAACCAGTCTTAGATTGCAAGGGTAGTACTTTAGCGCCTAAGGGTCATTTCATTTCATACCTTAAGGCTAGGAAAATGATTTCAAAAGGTACATCTATCACATAGTTAGGGTCAAACTTCTAATTTCGAGACCCCGACACTCTAGTTAGTTTTGGTAGTGAATAGGTTTCCTAATGTGTTTCCTGAAGACCTCCCAGGGGTCCCTCTTGAACTGGAAATAGACCTCGAGATAGATATTCTTTCGGATACCCAGTCCATCTCTATTCCTCCTTATACAATGGCTCCACCTAAACTTAAGGAGTTGAAGAAACAACTGAAAGACCTTTTAGATAAGGGCTTCATCAGGTGAAATATCTCTCAGTGGGTGCCCCAGTCTTATTCATGCAAAAGAAAGACGGTACCCTCAGAATATGCATTGATTACCGTCAGCTTAACAAAGTCACAGTTACGAATAGGTATCCTCTACCCAAGATTGATGACTTTTTCAATGAGCTTTAGGGATCTAGTTGTTTCTCCAATATAACCGTTAGATCATAATACCACCAGCTCAGGGTCAGAGAACATGACATTCTGAAAATAGCCTTCAGAACTCGATTTGGTAACTATGAATTCGTATTTATATCTTTTAGACTAACCAATTCTCCTACAACTTTTATGGATGATGAATAGGGTATTCAAGCCATACCTGGACATGTTTGTCATTTTTTTTATAAACGAAATCCTGGTTTATTCCAGAACAGAGGAGGAATATGTAGCCCATCTAAGAATAGTTTTACATATTCTCAGGGACTGTTAGTTATTCGCCAAATTTAGCAAGCATGAATTATGGCTAAAATCAGTTGCCTTCCTTGATCACGTGGTCTCTAGAAAGGGTATCCAGGTGGATCCTTAGAAGATAGCAGCAGTGAAGGACTGGCCAAGACCCACCTCTCTAATAGACATCAAGAGTTTCTTGGGTCTAGTCGGCTATTACAGACGATTTATTGTAGGATTCTCCTCCCTTCCCCCCCCACCCCTTGAGAAAATTGACCTAGAAGAATGTGAATTTTTAGTGGTCTAATGAATGTGAGAAGAGTTTTCAGGAGTTGCAGACTCGATTCACTACAACCCAATTCTGACTCTTCCAGAAGGTTCAAACGGGTTCGTGATCTACAGTGATGCCTCTAGAGTTGGCCTTCGTTGCGTTCCAATGCAACATGGTAAAGTAATAGCTTATGCTTCCAGACAGCTCAAGGTCCATGAGAAGAACTATCCGACTAATGATCTTGAATTGGCAGCGGTAGTGTTTGCTTTAAAATTTTGGAGACATTATCTCTATGGGGCCGATGTGGATGTCTTCATAAATCTTAAAAGTCTGCAGTAGGTGTTTATTCAGAAAGATTTGAATCTTCATAAGAGAAGATGGCTAGAATTAATGAAGTATTATGACATGAGTGTACTATATCACCAGAGCAAGGCTAATGTAATGGAGTGTTGCACATGTTGAAAAAGGTAAAAAGGAGCTGGAAAAGGATATGCACAGATTGGCTTAGTTAGGGGTACAGTTAGTTGACTCATCTGATGGCGGAGTACTAGTCCAGAGTGGGTCAAAATCCTCACTGGTTGTAGTAGTTATGTCAAAGCAGGATGAAGACCCCATTTTACTCAAGTTGAAGGAGGAAGTTCTAAGAAAAGAGGTGGAAGCATTCTCTAAGGAGAGAGATGGTGTACTCTGTTACCAGGGTAGGTTGTGTCTTTCAGAGGTAGGTGATTTGAGACAATGGATATTAATGGAAGCTCACAGGACTAGGTACTCTATACACCCAACTTCCACCAAGATGTACCCTGATTTACGGGAAATCTATTGGTGGAATGACATGAAAAAGGACATTGCCGAATTTGTAGCTAAGTGTCCAAATTGCCAATGGGTTAAAGTTGAGCACCAGAGACCTGGGGATATGACTCAGGATATCAAAATTCCTACTTGAAAGTGGGAAAAAGTGAATATGGACTTCATAACAGGTTTACCTCGTACACGTCAACAACATGATTCAATTTGGGTGGTTGTGGATCGGATGACTAAGTCAGCACATTTTCTACTAGTTAAGACCACAAATTTAGTAGAGGAATATGCTAGGCTATATATTCGGGAGTTAGTCAGACTGCATGGAGTTCCCTTGTCTATCATCTCAAATAGGGGTACTCAATTCCAATAACTACAATTCCAATATTCAGATGGACTCATTTGAGGCATTATATGGTAGGAGCTACAGATCTCCTATAGGGTGGTTTGAGTTTGGTGAAGCTACCTTAATAGGTCTGGATTCAGTCCATGAGGCCACGTAGATGGTGCAAATTATCAGAGAATAGCTGAGAACAACTCAAATCCAATCGAAATCATATGCGGATATAAGGAGAAGAGAGTTGGAGTTTGTTGTGGATGATTGAGTATACTTGAAAAAATCATCTATTAAAGGGGTAATGATATTTGGGAAGAAAGGAAAGCTCAGTCCCAGATACATTGGCCCTTATAGAATCCTAAAATGCATTGGCAGTGTGGCTTATGAGCTGGAGTTTCCTTTGGAGTTAGCATCTGTGCACCCAGTCTTCTATGTATCTATGTTAAAAAATGCATCGGTGACCCGACCTTAGTACTTCCTCTAGAGAGTGTAGGTGTACAGACAGTCTCTCTTAAGAAGAAGTTCCAATTTAGATCCTAGGTACCGTTTCGTGTCCAGGGTGTATACTCAGGTTGTGTCAGTTTCAGTAGAGGTCCAGTGGAGGACACTGTTAGCAGTCTCACCATAGGTCAATATTCCTAGAACCATCATCAGCCAGTATTCCGTCTAGACCGAGGCGTGATTAGAGGGGTGGGGAATCAAGCTCTAGAGGTCAGGGGAGAAGGTCAGGACAACCCAGCCTTCCAATTTGCAGCAAGTGTGGTAGGTAGCAGCCTGGAGAGTGCCTAGTGGGGTCAGGTGCATGTTTCGCGTGTAGGAAGCCAGGACATCTACTCAAAGACTTCCCTTTGTCCAGACAGGCCATTGTAGAGGCTGTGACCTAGCCACCAGTTCAGCAGCTCCACCAGCATGCTCAGCTCAGTATGGTGCATCCACTAGTGCAGGTGATGATTACCGTCAGAACAAATTTTATGACCTCTCATCTCGTCAAGAGCAGGAGGTCTTTCTAGATGTGGTCACTAGTATGTTACAAGTATTTCATATTGATGTATATGCATTGTTAGATATAGGGGATACCTTATTTTTTGTGACTCCTTATGTTTCTATTAGTTTCAAAGTCAGTTCCAAAATACTATCAGAACCCTTCTCAGTCTCTACTCCAGTCGATTACTCAGTTATAGCTCGATGGGTATACAGAAATTGCCTTGTCACAGTCCTTCAGAAAGTCAGTTCAACCAATCTAGTAGAGTTAGACATGACCAATTTTGATATTATCTTCGGTATGTATTGCTTGCATGTATGTTACGCCTCAGTGAATTGTAAAACCCGTACAGTAGAGTTTCAATTTCTGCGTGAGATAGTTTTAGAATAGAAAGGTAGTTCAGTTGTGCTTGTAGGTCACTTTCTTTCCTATCTTAAGGCCAGGAAGATGATTTCTAAAGGTTGTGTGTACCATCTAGTTCGGGTTAAGGATGCTACGTACGATACCCCACTCTTCAGTCAGTTCCTATAGTATGTTAGTATCCGAAGGTGTTTCCAAAAGATTTACCAGGAGTCCCCCCCGAGTGAGATATTAGCTTGGTATCAACCTTTTCCCTAATACAAAGACTATATCCATTCCTTCTTATAGAATGGATTCAGCCGAGCTAAAGAAGTTGAAAGAGTAGTTGAAAGATCTTCTAGATAAGGGTTTCATCAGACCTAGAAAGTCTCCATAGGGTGCACCAGTTCTCTTTGTTTGGAAGAAGGATGGTTCTCTTAGAATGTGCATTGATCATCGGCAGTTGAACAAGGTCACAATCAAGAACAAATATCCTCTCCCCATAATTAATGACTTGTTTGACCAACTTCAGTGTGCTAAGTGCTTCTCAAAGATAGACCTCAGGTCCAACTACCACCAACTCAGATTTAGGGAGAGTGACATTCTGAAGAAAATTTTCAAGACCCAGTATGGTCACTATGATTTCATAGTTATGTCTTTCGTACTAAAGAATACTCCTACAGCTTTTATGAATTTGATTAATAGAGTGTGCAAGTCATATTTAGATATGTTCGTGATTGTCTTCATAGACGACATTCTCATATATTCTCGAAGTGAGTTGGAGCATGCTGCTCATTTGAGGATTGTGCTACAAACTCTCAAGGATCGCCAATTGTTTGCTAAATTTAGCAAGTGTGAGCTTTGGTTGAACTCAGTAGCTTTTTGGGTCATGTGGTTTCAAGTGAGGGTGTGCAGCTCCATTGACTAAATTCACCCAGAAGAAGATCAAATTTCAGTGGTCGGATGCTTGTGAGAAGAGTTTTCAGGAGCTAAAGACTCGACTCACTTCATCCCTAGTATTGACCCTACCCGAGGGCATGGATGGATTCATTGTGTATTGTGATGCCTCTAGGGTTGGTATTGGTTGTGTGTTGATGCAACATGGTATGGTCATTGTGTATGCCTTTAGACAGCTTAAGACTCATGAGAAGAACTACCCGATGCATGACCCAGAGTTGGTAGCGGTGGTGTTCGCATTGAATATATGGAGACACTACTTATATAAAGTGCATGTGGATGTATTCACGGATCACAAGAGCCTTCAGTATGTATTCACTCAAAAGGACCTGAATTTGCGATATTGGAGGTGGCTAGAGCTTCTCAAGGACTATGACACAAGCGTCCTTTATCATCTAGTAAGGCCAATGTAGTGGCGGATGCCCTTAGCAGATTGTCCATGGAGAGCGTGACCTACATTGAGGAAAGGAGGAAGGAGTGAGTGAAGGATATGCATCGACTTACATGGCTAGGGGTTTGCCTTGTTGATTCAACAGATGATGGTGTAATTGTCCTCAATGGGTCCGAATCCTCTTTGGTGATGGAAGTCAAGGCCGGGAAAGATGAAGATCCTATCTTAGTGAAGCTGAATGAAGCAGTTCCAAATTAGAAGGTGGAGGTCTTCTCCCAAAGGGGAGATGGTGTGCTTTGTTATCAAGGTCGCCTATGTTTCTAGGTGTTGATGACTTGAAAGAGCAGATGTTGCATGACACTCATGGTTTCCGATATTCTATCTACCTAGGTCCAACCAAGATATACTGTGATCTATGGGAGGTCTATTGGTGGAATGGCATGAAATAGGACATAGAAGAGTTTGTGGCTAAGTGTCTAAATTGTCAACAAGTGAAAGTTGAGCATCAGAGACCTGGAGGTATGCTAAAGACATTAGTATCCCTACTTGAAAGTTGGAGGAAATCAATATGGACTTCATCATAGGGTTACCTCGTACACACCGATAGTACAACTCTATTTGGGTGGTTGTAGACAGGTTGACCAAAGTAGCGCATTTTCTACTAGTCAAAATTACCAATTTAACTGAGGATTATGTTAGATTATATCCAAGAGTTTGTTTGGTTGCATGGAGTTTCCTTGTCCATCATTTCAGATAGAAGTACTCAGTTTATCTCACAGTTCTGGAGATTGTTTTAGAAGGGACTTGGTACTCAGGTCAAGCTTAGCGCAACTTTTCACTCAAAAATAGATGGTCAGGATGAGTGGACCATTCAAACTCTCAATGACATGTTGAGAGCGTGTGTGATTGACTTCAAGGGTAGTTGGAATGATCATTTACCTCTCATCGAGTTTGCTTATAACAATAGTTACCACTCCAATATTCAGATCGCTCCGTTTAAGGCACTTTATGGGTGGAGATGTAGGTCACCTATTGGGTCTATACGGGAAAGTGGTAGTCGAAGGTGCAGGGGCTGATGACCTCTGCTGGGCACATGAGCGGTGTCCACCACTTGTCATCTGGTGGGAGAACTCTGAATCTCCTGTCCTTGCTCTCTTGGCCTCTCTCTCATTTTCTTTCACCTGCTCCGCCTCTATTTATTGGGTATATATCACCAAATGCAAAAAGTCTATGTCATTGTGCAACATGGAAGTCCTGCACTCCTTGACCAAGGAGTACGCCATTCCGTTCTCAATAATAGAGAATGTTTCCCTTAATTCAATTAGGGATTCTCAATACTAGAGAATGTTTCCCTTAGCTCAATCAGGGATTCTCAATAGTAGAGAATGTTTTCCTTAGTTCATTCAGGGATATTCAATAGTAGATAATGTCTCCCTTAGTTCAATTAGGGATTTTCAATAGTAGAGAATGTTTCCCTTAGCTCAGTCAGGGATTCTCAATAGTAGAGAATGTTCCCCTTAGCTCAGTCAGGAACTCTCAATAGTAGAGAATATTTCCCTTAGCCTATCCAGTGATGCTTAGTATTATAGGAGGTTTTCCTTTAGTTTATGATGTCAGTTACAGACTTCAGTTCAGCTCAGTTATAGTGCAGTTCAGTTCAGTATTCAATAGTCATTTCAGCACAGTTTACGATTTCAGTTAATGCCTCAGTTCTCAGTGCATGTACAAGACCCTTATGCATCAGCTTTACTTGTATTTTAACTAAATGTTTTCAAACAAGTGTATCATGTCGGTATTTGTACATCTCAGACAAGGTCATTGCATTTCAGCTTAGTTATATGCTCAATTATGTATTTAGTTTACTTTCTTTCTATATACTTTCGTGTTTCAGTTCTTTTATGTTTCCAATATACTCAGTACATTCAAAGTACTGACTGCATACTCTATGTTGTATTATTTCATGATACAGGCTCGGACATTCAAGTTTAGTTCCGCTGTTAGTCAGATCGTCAGAGTTAGCATTATTTAGCTGTTGGTAAGTCCTCATCTTTTGAGGGCCTTTTTATTAGCTTGTATCAGTATTTTCAGTTTCACTTTTGTAGTGAGTTAGTTGGGGTCTTTTCCCATCAACTCGTCAGGTTATAGAGGCTTATCAGATATAGCATGTATTCAACTTTGAATCAGTATTACGTTTTCTGTTGTTCAAATGCTATTGGATTTTCAAACTTTCGCTTAAGCATGTTTTATTACTTAAGTTTCTGCTTGTTGTATGTTCTTAGCTATTATGTTCATGTCATGGGTCGACTTGGAGCCTCTCGAGGTTTCTTGTCCCGTGTCTCTATCCGGACCTATGTTCGGATCGTGATAGAGTGTTGAGGTTTGAGAAGGAAGGGAAGCTTAGTCCCTGATATATTGGTCCTTATAGAATTTTGAGGCTAGTCGAAAGGTGGCATATGAGTTGGAGTTACCAGCGGAGTTAGCTTTGGTACATCCAGTTTTTCATATCATTCTATTGAAGAAGTGCATTAGTGACTTGGCCTTAGTTGTTCCGGTGGAGAGCATAGGTGTATAAGATAGTCTTAGCTATGAGGAGGTTCCGGTCGAGATCCTTGATCGTCATGTTTGGAAGTTGAGAAATAAAGAAGTAGCTTCAGTGAAAGTCTTGTAGACGAATCAGCTTGTTGAGGGAGCTATGTGGGAAGCTGAAGCAGATATGATGGCTAAATACCTATATCTTTTCCCCTTCAGCTCAGTTCCAACATGAGATATCAGTTTCCTCCTTAAGTACTCTATTCAGATTCATGTCAAGTTTATATATCTTAGTTCCTTTCATGTTTTAGAATGTATGTCTTGATCATTAATTCAGTTTAGTCATGTATATCAATGCAGAGTCAGTCCCTCCATCAGTTTTTAGCTTAAGATGATCAGTATTTGGAATTTCAGTTTTTTCCCCAGTCTTTTAGTATCTTTAACCCACATTCAAGGATAAATATTTCCAAAGGGGAGATATTGTAATACCCCAAAAGTTCCTAGGGCTAAAGCTGGGATTTGAAGTATGTTCAGCAGAAAAAACTGTAGGTTCTCACAATATGACTCCACCTACGTGTAATACCCCGAAACTCTCTAAGATCAGGCTAGAGGGTTAAGCAGAGAAAATAGGAACATGTTGCATCAGGTTACAAAATGACTCGTCCAGTGACCCATGAAGTTACTCTAGAAGTCGTGGAGTGACTCGTGAAGTGGAGGTTTGCTGATTAGGAGTCATGGTCAGGGGGTGACCACGGGTGGATTCTATGAGTTGTGGTGTCACTTTACGACTAGTGGCCCAAATTGAAGGCGGAATTCTAGTAGAATTCACGAGTGGACACCACGAGTCATCCCCTATCTCACGACTCGTGATGTCCCTCGTGAAGACTGGCAGAGTCTACTCTCCTGCGAATTTAGTGAGGGTGTTTTAATAATTCCTAAACTCCTAGGTCCTAAACTATGCCATTTTAAGCTATGTTAGGAGATTTTTAAGAAGGGTTGACCTATCTTAAGTCATTCACTCCCATGCATGCAATATTTGAGTGTTCCAAAAAAGATCAAGCCTAGAATTCTTCAAGTTCTTCCCCAAATCTCTATGGATTTCAAGGGAGAGTGTAGAACCAGTTTACCTAGGTAATAGGGTCATGAATGAGAGTTTCCCTTCACTCTCATTCCCAAATCCCATCTCATATTTATGAATTCAAGTGTATGATTATATGGGGTCTTAACCCAATTTATGAAATTCTATATATTTAATTCATGGGTCAATTCCGTTCATTCTTAGAATGATGTTTTAAGATTCATGGGAAAGTTTTATAACTAATTTGATTACAATTCATCATTTCAAGTTTTAAGAGCATGATGCCCCATTATGCAAGTTTCATGAAAAGTTGAGTTTATGATTTATGCTTCCAAGTATGATGAAATTTCTAGCATATATGAATGTTTTTAAATTATCCACAAACATATTTATGGTTTTACTTATGATGTATACGTCATTCAAGCATGATGTTAAGATTTGGGCAAGCCCACTCAAGTTAAGCAAGATTTCATGATTTAGCCAAGGCTAATAAGTTCAGTTATCTCAAGTTTTGGAGTCAAGGCTCCCCATATGTTGAGATTTAATTTATGTTTTGATCAAATGATTATATGAGTGTTATATATGTTTTGGGAGTAGTGTCTAGGATAGGGGTTCCTAGGTTCCCCAATCTCATAAACTACGCACCAATGTAGGTACACTTGGGGGCCTCTCAAGAGAGCGTTTCCCCGGCCCAAGGGCTGACCATGATATCAAACCTTATTTTATCCATTGCCCTGGCAAGGCATAGGATAGCTCTCCTCCACATGGGAAAGACGTGGATCATCATGCGCTCATACATGGTGGTTGTCAGTTAAGACGAGTCTCTCATCGTTCCTCATGATTTCAGTCATATGTATTCTATAAGATATTATATCAATTTTTCAGCAGGATTTATCAGAGGATCGGTTTATGAGGTTTTACCTATGATTTCATATATGGCAAGCCATATGTACTTATTTAAGTTATGTCTACTCATGTGTTCAGATATCAGCATGCAACCTTTACTCTCAGAATCTTATGATGTTATGATTTAAGATATGCATGATTTCAATTTTACTTAGGTTGTTTTACTTACCTTTCATACTTAGTACATTCCAAGTAATGACCACATACTCTATGTTGTATCATTTCATGATACAGGCTCAGACGTTCAGACTCCGTCCCGCCGCTAGTCAGTTCCCAAACTTCAGCCCAGATAGCCTGTTGGTGAGTCTTCATCCTTCGAGGACCTGTAGTTGGTTGAGTTTTGTCACTTTCAGTTTCAGATTTGTAGAGATCTAGTTGGGGTGTTGTCCTATCAGCTCATCAGTATGTTAAAGGCTTTTTAGACATAGTTTGTATATTCAGCTTCAGATTCATTGTTTGAGATTTCTGTTGGTTAAATGTTTTACTATTCAGACTTCCGCTAATTCAGAAGTTAGTCTTCTGCTTTATTTATGTTGAGCTTTAGTTTTGATGTTCATGCCATGGGTTTACTTGGAGCCATTTATGGTTCTAGATTCCATGTCTCGATCCTGGCCTATGTTCGGGTCGTGACAAACTTTGTATCAGAGAAAAGATTTAGTGTGTCCTAGGGTGTCTGAAAGTCGCGTTAAGTAGAGTCATTTTCATGGGTGTGAAGCGCGCCACACTTATGATGAAGAGGATATGAAACATTTTTAGGAAATTTTCCTTCTCTCATGATCTATGTCGTGCGATAAAATATCCCTCTATCCTTCTAACTTGTGCGATACATGTTTGCCGAAACATGCCTCCACACTGAGTTAATGGAAGAAGGAACAAAAATGGAAACATCCATGAAAATGCAATGGAGATAGGCACCAGCAAGCCTCACCATCCCCAGCAGATCATGTGCCCGAGCAGGTCACTCATGCCGAGTTTAGGGCAGCTTTTTAGATGTTGGCCCGAGCTTTGACCGCTCAGGTCAACCATCAGGCAGTGGCCGATATTTCGCAGCATGGGAATGCATCGGCAACTCGAGTTTAGGATTTCCTCAGGATGAATCCCCCTAAGTTCCTTGGGTTGAGAGTGGATGAGGACCCACATGAGTTTCTGGAGGAGATATAGAAGATTACCTAGATTATGGGGGTTACGAGAGAAGAGAGCGCAAACTTAGCCTTCTATCAGCTGAAGGGGGTTGCCTTTATTTGGCACCGTTAGTGGAGAGATGATACAGATTCTTTCTTAGGGAGTTGAAGAGGCAAAGACGGTGGAGTTCGCCAATTTGAAGCAAAATGATATGATAGTTCAAGAGTACGTCCTGGAGTTTATTGCACCAGAGATGGTGATAGGCCAAAGGGCCCCAATAAACAGATTTAGGTATGGAGTGTCTGACTCACTAGTCAATGAGTGTAGGACGACGATGTTAAACAGTGACTTAGACTTCTCTCAATTAGTTATATATTCCAACAGATGGAGGCAGATCAAATGAAGGATAAGGAGAGAGAGGCCAAGAGGGCCAAGAGGAGTAGTGGTGAGTTTTCCAATAGAGGCTCAGTAGCAGACATCATCAGCAGTTTCGTCAGGGATCATCAAGTCTAGCACCATCTTCAGCAAGTGTACCATCTAGATCTCGGTGAAAGTAGAGGGGAAGGGCATCAGTGCAAGTGGTGGTCAGTGTCAAAACAGGTTTTATGCCCTCTCATCTCGTTAGGAGTAGGAGGTCTCTCTAGATGTGGTCACTGGTATGTTGCGAGTATTTCATCTTGATGTTTATGCATTGTTAGATCCAGGGGCTACCTTATCTTTTGTGATGCCCTATGTTTCTGGTAGTTTCGGAGTCAGTCTTGAAATTCTATTAGAACTGTTTTCAATCTCTACTCCAGTCGATGACTCGGTTATGGCTCGATAGATATACAGAAATTGCCCTATCGCAGTCCTTCAGAAAGTCACTTCAGTAGATTTAGTAGAGTTAGACATGAAATATTTTGATGTTATCTTTGGCATGGATTAGCTACATGCATGTTATGCCTTAGTGAATTATATTACCCGTGTGGTAGAGTTTCAATTTCTAGGTAAGCCAGTCCTAGAATGGAAGGGTAGTTCAGTTGTGCCTTAGGTTGCTTTTTTCCTACCTTAAGGCTAGAAAGAGGATTTCTAAGGGTTGTATTTACCATCTAGTTCAAGTTAAGGATGCTACGTTTGAGACCCCGACTCTCTAGTCAATCCCTGTAGTGTGTGAGTATCCAGAAGTTTTCCACAGATGATCTACCAAGAGTCCCTCCCAAGTGGGAGATCAACTTTGGTATTGACCTTCTTCCCGATATGCAGCCTATATCTATTCCTCCTTATAGAAAGGCTCCAGCTGAGCTAAAGGAGTTGAAAGAGAAGTTGAAGGATCTCTTAGATAAGGGTTTCATTAGACCCAGCAAATCCCTATGGGGTTCCCTAGTTCTCTTTGTTCGGAGGAAGGATGGATCTTTTCGTATGTGCATTGACCACCGGTAGTTGAAAAAGTTTACAATCAAGAACAAGTACCCCTCCCTAGAATTGATGATTTGTTTGCTCAAGTTTAGGGTGCTAAGTGTTTCTCAAAGATAGGTCTCAGGTTCGGTTATCACCATCTCAGAGTTAGAGAGAGTGATATCCCTAAGACAACCTTCAAGACTCGGTATGGTTACTATGAGTTTGTAGTTATTTCTTTTGGACTAACGAATGTTCCTGAAGCTTTTATGGATTTGATGAACAAGGTGTTGAAGTAATATTTAGACATGTTCGTGATTGTTTTCATAGACGACATTATCATATACTCTCGAAGCAAGGAGAAGCATGCCGCTCATTTGTGGATTGTGCTACAGACTATCAAGGATTGTCGGTTGTTTGCCAAATTTATCAAGTGTGAGTTTTGGTTGGACTCAGTAGCATTTTTGGGCCATGTGGTGTAAAATGAGGGTGTGCAGGTGGACTCTTAGAAGATAAAAGTTGTAAATAAATGGCCTAGACCAGTTAATCCTTCGGATATTAGGAGTTTCTTAGGTTTAGCTGACTATTACAGAAGGTTTGTTGAGGGATTTTCATCCATTGCAACACCGTTGACTATCTTGACCCAGAAGAAAGTCAAATTTCAGAGGTCGGATGCCTGTGAGAACAGTTTCCAAGAGTTAAAGACTCATCTCACTTCAGCCCCAATATTGACCCTACCTGAGGGCACAAATGGATTTGTGGTGTATTATTATGCCTCTAGAATTGGTCTTGCTTTGTGTTGATGTAGCATGGCAAGGTCATTGTGTATGCCTCTAGAAAACTTAAGACTCATGAGAAGAATTACCTGACACAAGACCTAGAATTGAAAGTAGTGGTGTTTGCGTTGAAGATTTGGAGACACTATTTGTACGGAGTGCATGTAGATGTGTTCACGGATCACAAGATCCTACGGTATGTGTCTACCCAGAAAGACCTGAATTTGTGATAAAGGAGGTGGTTAGTGTTTCTCAAAGATTATGACATGAGTGTTCTTTACCATCCGAGTAAGGTGAATGTAGTGGTGGATACCCTTAACAGGTTATCCATGGAGATTGTTTCTCATGTGGAAGATCGAAGAAAAGAGTTGGTGAAGGATGTGCACCGACTTGCATGATTAGGAGTTTGTCCTGTTGACTCGATGAATGGATTTGTCATTTTTCAAAATGGTTCAGAGTCCTCTTTGTACTGAGGCAAGGCTTGGGAAGATGAGGATCCTATTTTTGTAAAGTTGAAGGAAGTGATTAAGAATTAGAAGGTAGAGGTCTTCTCCTAAAGGGGGGGATGGTGTACTTCGATATCAGG
>JACEIK010013980.1:7463-23200 GCA_018107945.1 Datura stramonium
TAACAAAGAATATACATCAAGATGGAAAACTCGCAACATACTAGTGACTACATCCAGGGAGATCTCCTGCTCCTAGCGGGATGCTAATGCGTAGAATCTGTATTGGCGCTGACCGCCACCTGTGCTAGTAGATGCCCCCTACTGTGCTAAGTGTGCGAGTGGGGCTATTGAACTGGAAGTGGGGCCTCAAACCCCATCATGGACCTGTATCACTGCTTGGCAATCTCTGAGCATATGTACAGGCTTCCTACACCCGAAATAAGCACCTGAACCTACCAAGCACTAGCCTGTGTGCCCCCGACCACACCTGCCGCAAACTGGGATGCTAGAATCTACGGGCCAACTACTTTGACCCCAAGGGCCTGATGCTCGCCCCCGATGGTCGTTCCTAGGTCTAGATGTCACACTCAAAAGTGAAGATGCTAGAGCTGAAGATCTCTAGTGGATCTGCTGTCGATGCCTACCACTTGACCTCGGCTGAGAAAATCTGTAGCTATCAGTCCTGGCCCTCTTGGCCTCTATCTCCCTCATATGTGTCGCCTCCATCTGCTGGGTGTATAAGACTATTTGAGGGAAATTCATATCATGATGGAGCATAGGGTCCCAGCAATCCTTATCCAAATAACCTGCCACCCCGTGGACAAACCTGCTCACCTGCGCCCGCTGATCAACCACTAACTATGGGTGTACTTTGATAAGTGAGTGAACTCAAGGGCATACTCCTGTACCATCATCCTCCCCTGCTTAAGATTCAAGAATTGTTCTTCCTTGAACTCCCTCATCTCATAAGGGAAGAACCGATCTAGGAACGCAACATGAAACTCCTCCCAAGTGACAGGACCTGCTCCGGTGGCCCTACTATCCTCTCATTATCGAAACCAGATGTGTGCGACCCCTTTCATTTGATATGAGGCCAACTCAGAACGCTCAACTCCATTCACCCCATCACTTGGGTGATCTTCAAAATCTCATCAATGAACTCATACAGGTTCTTATCTACTTTTGACCCGAGAAAATCTGGTGGGTTCATTCTCATGAAATCTCTGACTCGAGCTACCGCCGCATTTCAATTTTGCAGAATATACGCAACTTCTTGCTAGTTGACTTGAGTGGTCAAGGCCTGTGCTAGCATCTGAATAGCTGCCCGGAACTCAGCATAGGAAATCGACTCCAGTTCATGGTGCTCCTAGACTTGTGGGTCTTCCTGGTACCCGTCCCCGCTGCCATCCTCATGGCCGTTTCCATTCCCATTCCTCCTACCATTAACTCTGTGGGGAGCAATTATTCTGGAATAACGAATATCACGAGTTAGAAGGATAGGGATATATTTCATCGCACGACATAGATCAGGCAAGAAGGGAACATTTCCTAAACATCTCGTAACCTTTTCGTGATAAGTGTGGTGCGCTTCACACCCATGAAAAAAACTATACTTAATGTGGCCTTTAGACCCTAGGACACTTCAAACCTATTGCTCTAATATCAAGTTTGTCACGATCCAAACGTAGGCTCGGACCGAGACATGGGACAAGGAGCCCCGAAAGACCCCATGTCAACCCATGGCATGAACATTCATCTAACTCAATCAATAAAACGAAGGAATTGACGTGATAATATTAGAAGAAGTCTAAAATAAACATAAAATCATAATACACTCAATCTGAAACATTCTATTATCTGAAAAGCCTCTAAGTTTGATGAGTTGATGGGATAGGACCCCAACTAACTATCTAGTACTGAAACTGAAAGTACATCAACATCGAAAAGAAAATGGTCCTTGGGAGATGAGGACTCACAACTAAGCCGGGTGCTAACTCTGGAACTGGCTACTGATTGGGCTGAGTCTGAGCGCTGGGGCCTGTATCATGAAACGATACAACATAGAGTATGCGGTCAATACGTGGAATGTACCGAGTATGAAAGGTAAGTAAAATCGCTTGAATAAGTAAAATCATTTAAAACATGCATGATATAAAACATAAACAAAATAAGAATCTGAGAGTAGGGATTGCATGCTATCTTTCTGAAAACATGATCTCAACATAACATAACATTACAACTGAATCGATTGACCCAAAGTTGAAATCTGATAGTTACAATTAAAGCTGAACATTACATCAAACCTTCTTTATAACATATGTAGATATATACAACATGAGTGATAAACATGCATAATTGAAATCATGAGGAACAATGGGAGACTCGTCTTCTAACCGATATACCACGATAGAGCTTACGTGGTCAACTAACAGGGTGTTCAAGCAATATTTTGATATGTTTGTGATTGTCTTCATAGATGATATTCTCATATACTCTTGGAGCGAGGAGGATCATGATGCTCATTTGAGGATTGTGTTGCAGACTCTCAAGGACCACCAACTATTTTTTAAATTCAGCAAGTGTGAGTTTTGGCTAAACTCAGTAGCATTCTTGGGTCATTGGTCTCTAGTGAGGGTGTACAGGTGGACTCTCAAGAGATAGAGGCAGTGAAAAATTGGCCTAGACCTATCAGTCCTACAGATATTAGGAGTTTTTTGGTTTAGCTGGAAACTATAGGAGGTTCATAGAGGAATTTACATCCATTGCAACACCATTTATTAGGTTGACCCAGAAGAAGGTCAAATTTGAGTGGTCGGATGCTTGTGAGAAGAATTTTCAAGAGTTAAAGACTTGACTCACTTTAGCCCCAATATTGACTTTACTAGAGGGTTCAAATGTCTTTTTTGTGTATTGTGATTCTTCTAGGGTTGGTCTTGGTTGTGTGTTGATGTAACATGGTAATGTCACTGCATATGCCTCTAGACATCTTAAGACTCATGAGAAGAATTATCCGACGCATGACCTAGAGTTGGCAGCGGTGGTGTTTTCTTTGAAGGTTTGGAGACACTATTTGTATGGGTTGCATGTTGATGTGTTTAGGGACCACAAGAGCCTTCAGTAGGTGTTTACTAAGAAGGAATTGAATTTGCAGCAAAGAAGATGACTAGAGCTTCTCAATGACTATGACATGAGTGTCCTTTATCATCTGGGCAAGGCTAATGTAATGGCAGATGCTATTTCTACGTTGTCCAATTTCATCCCAATTCAATGATTTCAAGTCTCTAAGAATTCCAAGTTAAAATTCTAGGGTTTTACCCAATTTTCATGATATTTTACATGCTATCTGTAACATCCCAAAAGTCCCTAAGATAAGACCCAAGGGTTGAAGAGGAGAGAAAATAGGAAAATTTGCACCAGGTCATAGAACAACTCTTTAGGTGACCCATTAAATCACTTAACAGATCATTCAGTGACTTGTTAAGTACACGGTAGTGGAGGAAAAAGAGATGGAGGTAAAGTGGTACCATGTCAAGGAATGACCCATCATAGTACCCAACGAGTCGTTGAGTTGCTCGTTGGGTTTTGAAGAGTTGGAATCAGGACGATGTTTCAGAGGGGCTTAATGGATGAGACGACGAGTCATCATGACTCCCCACGAGTCATTGTGTGACCCATCAAGTGTGTGGAGTTGAAAAAAGGGTCGATTTTCCAGTGGTGACGATCAGTACATGCGATGAGTCATTGTTCCACCTAATGACCGTTCAAGTCCTCCATTGGTTGGGAAGTTCAGATTTCTGGAAAGATTTCAGTAGTGGAAACGAGTGAGGACCATGAGTCATTAGTAGATCCAACGACTCGTTAGGTCAATCTTTGGGACTGGTGGTGCCCAGTTTACTGCTAAATCAATAAGGGTATTTCCATTATTTCTAAGATCCTAAGTCCTAAACTAAATCATTTTAAGCCCTGAGTAGCGTTCTTAATGAGGGTTTAGCCTATATCAAGTCATTAGGCTTTTCTATGCATGAAAAGCTTTGAATTCTTTTGGAAGATCAATCTAGAAATTCTCTTAATTCTTCCCCAATTCTCTTGGGCTTTCAAAGACAAGTTGAGAATTACTTTACCCAGGTATGTAAGGCTATGAATGAGAGTTTCCTTTCACTCTCATGACCAGATTTCTCCTAAAGTTCATGAATTCAAGTTCTAATTCAGGTGTATGATCTTATAGGATTTTAACCCAATTTTATAAAATTCTCTATGATATGACTATGGGTCAATTTCCCCCATGTTCCAAAGCATGTTTTAAGATTTATAGGAAGATTTAATATACAATTTGATTACAAATTCATGATTTCATGTTATTAGAAATTATGCCCTATTATGCAAGCTTTATGAATAGTCAAGTTTATGATTCATAATTTTAAATATAATGAGATATCTTGCATGAATGCGTGTTTATAAATTACCCATGTATGAATCCATAATTTCGACTTATGAAGTGTACTTCAAGTATGCGTCATTTTAAAATTTGGGTAAGCCCCACAAAAGTTAAGTATATTTTCATGATATAGCTTACTTTTATAAGATCAACTGACTGTATAGTTTGGAGTTAATACTCTTAATTCAACTTATGGTATGTTTGTAGCCAGGACTCCCCATGTTCAAATATCATACTATGCATGTAATTATGATTTCAGTTTCATTGGAATATGATGGGAGCATTATGCATGTTTTTAGGAGTAGTGTCTAGCTCCGATTAGGCTTGGGGTTCCTAGGTTCCTTGGTCTTAGAATTACGTGCCAACGTAGGTTTACTTATTTACATTAGGATCTCCCTTGAGAGTTTCCCTGCCTACAAGGGGCCTCAGCTTGATATCGATATCACAGTATCATCCTTAGCCTTGGCAAGAAGTTGGACAGCTCTGCCCACTTGAGCGTGATAGTTGGGGCATCACATAAGCTTTATCGTGGTGGTGTCAGTTATGAGGAGTTTCCCATTGTTCCTCAAGATTTCAGTTATTCATGTTCATGACTTATGATATTATATTTTACAGAAAGTTTGATCCAATGATCAGTTTATTAGCTTTTACTTGTGATTTCAGCGATGACAAGTCATATACCTTATATTTCTAGCTTTGGGTCATTTTATTCGGATATGATACTCAGCTTATGAATACAAATGTTTAAGATTTAGATTTCAACATGCAGTCCTTGCTCTCATGATATACTGATTTATATTCATATGCATTATTTCAGTTAACATTTACTCAAAATATTTTATTTACCTTGCATACTCGGTAAATTTCATGTATTGACCGCAAACTCTATGTTGTATCATTTTGTGATACAGGTCCAAGCGTTCAGACATAGTTTCACCGTTAGACCAGCTCTCCGCAGTTTAGCTCAGTTCCCATCATTGTTAAGTCCTCATCTTCTATCACGACCTGAGTTCACACCCTAGCCGTAACAGGGGACGAGGAACCCCGAAAGGATCGAAGTCAACCCATGGCATAATAATAAAATAACACTAAACATAAGAGATGACTAACCAACTGAATAAGCAGAAGATAATATCAAGAATCTAACATAACCCATGTAGAAATTTTAACAACATTTAGATACAATGCTGAATCTGTCTAAACAAGTCCGAAAGCCTTCTACTAAACTGATGAGTTGCTGGGACAAGCCCCCAACTAACTCTCAATGTCTTAAAACTGAAACATAATAAAATAAGAATATAAACCACGTCCTCGGAGGATGAGGACTCACCACTAGCAGCTTGGAGAGAGAGAAGCGTATCTAACCACGAGGCTGAGTCGGAAAACCTGAATCCATATCATGAAATGATATAGCATAAGAAGGCGTGCGGTCAGTACTTGGAATGTATTGAGTATGCAGGAAGCATAATCAACTAACCCACAAATATATACAAGAAGGAAGTAGTATAAAACCACAATAATAGTAATGTAACTGAAATGAGATATGGCAACCTTATATGAGATTCACATATTCATACCATCATAACTACATTATAAGGACATGCATTATTATAGNATACCCCGACCTGAGATCTACCTTGGAATAACAGTTGGCTCCTTGAAGCTATCATAACTACATTATAAGGACATGCATTATTATAGGATCAACTGATGCGTACAAGTAATAATTGGGAATAATACAGAAGTACGATGTTGTGACTGATATCAAGAGGTTCCCTGACTGCCCAAAGGAGAGTCCTTGACTATCAAAGGGAGAGTCCCTGATAATCAAAGGGAAACATTCTCGCTAGGGAAAATCCCTGACTGTCAAAGGGAGAAGGATGCTCTGATATAGAAGTCACTAACAGGCTAGGGATGTTAGTCCTGACTAACTAAGGAGAAGCATGCATGGCTAGTAGCTAGGGATGTGAGTCTTGACCGACTAGGGAAACATTCCTGCTAACAAGAATCCCAACTGACTGAGGAAACATTCTTTCTAATGAGAATCCCAACTGACTAGGGAAACATTCTTGCTAATGAGAATCCCGACCGACTAATGCCAATCTAAATGGAAACAGCTAATCAGACACAAGAACATTTACTGCTTTTTCCATCTCACAACATTCTTTTCGACAGGATTAGGGGCTACTTTCTAATTATAACAAGCCCAACAGTTGAAATATTATTCACATCATCATGTAGCATGCATCATCTTTATCGAGGATGCCTGGCTTCAGTTATTTCAAAACATACCACAAGCTAACATTTTATAAAATTTGGGAGACTTCGCTCCACACAATGAGGTAAGCTTATTTTAGAAAGATCATCATTTAAAATCAACATGTGGGCATTACCCAAATCTTTGTCACACTTGGACCTAATCAATGAATTTTGAAAGCAACAACATAATCATGGGTAGTTTTAGGAACGTGCTTTTCATCGTCAACCTCATAATCATTTCACATTTATCATGAAGCACTTCTTTCACGAATTTTTCATCTATTGGCGTTTTAGATTCAAGGATTTAGAAGAAAAACAATTTTAGTAAGGAAAACATTTTAGAATCCACTCAAACTTCATAATCTATCAATATAAGTACAACTCAATCATAACCAATCAATTCAATCAAAACATTGCGACAACACATAATTTACTTAAATTGCTCATGCCCACAACTCCAACTCAACCCAACATATTCGTCAAGGTCATAATCAAGTCATTACGGTTAATTATACAGTATTCTCACAATTCAATCATGTTCATGAATTACTACAATAATAAAGGGAGAAATGAAAAAATTCCATTCAATACTCAACCCAATTTATGAAGAACATACTACACTCATACATTCTCAACCTATATCTTATAATTCAAGATAGCCCATCAAATAATAAACCAATTAAATTCATAATCATCATAGATATTCGCATTTAAGAGAAATAAAGAAGAACTTACCCTTTTTACAACCTTAGATCATTCTTTTCTAGATTTATTCAAATCAGACATTTAATGAAAATATTTTTGGGACACAAGGATTGAAGAGTATACTTGTTGAAAGACCCACATACCTGGTAGGAGAATAATCCACTCGAATCACACCTTGAAGCTCGTGAAGAAAACCCTTGAAAATCCTTGAACTTGGGGGAGGGGAGGAAGAAATGTTTGAGAGAGTATTTTTAGAGAATGAGAGATTAGGCTTAGGAAGACCCCTTAAAACATCCCAAATAGTACCCAAAATGACGTCAATTTAATGTTGGATGCATGGGATTTTACCAAACTACACTTGAGAAAAATCTGAAAATTTGCCCGAACTGAACCCACGACCCTCAGGACGAGTCGTCGTCACATACAATGACTCGTAACCTCCATCCATTGAATGCACTGGGCCCCTTCAAACTTTTAGCTTCTCAAACAACGACTGAAAGGATTAGTCGTTGTCACCTACAATGACCCGTTCTAACCTCCCATCGATTATACTTCTTCCTTGACTAGTGGCCCAACCATGACTGATATTTTCGTTGCTTGGACCAAGGACTCGTTGTATCCTTCCACTACCACCACTGGTCCTTCCTTCACCCTTTTACCACGATCAAAACAATGGACCGTTACAAGTTCCAATAGCCCCTTGTCACCATCCGTTGCCACCACCAGGGAGACCCGAGGTCCAACCCACGATCACTTACGACCACTCGTCGTTTGCACCAACGAGTCGTTACATGGCTCGTTCCTTCTCAGTAGCACAGTCTGAGATCTCCCCACGACTGCTTCTAACGGGTCATTGTTTGTCACAACGGCTCGTTCCTCCTCCAGTCCTGCAACGTTTTCCCATTTTTTTAGCAAATTTTATTTATTAACCACTAGGTCTACTCTTAGGCATTTCCGGGGTATTACAATATCTCCCCCTCGGGAACATTCGTCCTCGAATGTTGGCTAAACGTACTAAAAAGGTAGAGACGAAACCATGTCAAAATATCAATCAATCACGGCTAAACACCAATGTAGTGTCTGACTCCGAACGAACCCTATACACTAACTTTGAATATCCGCAACTTACATGCATACCATGGCTCAAGGGGAGCCGAAGAACATGAAACCAACATAGAACTAGACAAAACACCGAAAAGAATTCTTTCCCCTTTTTATCCGGCATAGAACTGATACAGACTGATCCTTCGTTCTCAAATCGCTTCTTGATACTAAGATAGGATTCACGATATCTAATCTAGCTGAGGATAAGGAATTCATGAGCATGAGTTATTCCCGACATGTAAAACTGAGCACATACAAGACTTAATCTGACTTTACTGAGTTAATAAACAACTTCTAAAGACTGTGTTAGAGCTGAATACATCATAAAACAAGAATTAACACACATAACTAATTTATAACATGAAAATAAGCATAAAGGACTCATAGGGAAAGACTGGCATCACTATCTGAAATGGCTACTTCTAAACCTCGGGGATCTACACATAGGAATGGACACACATTCACTACAACTGAATTTACAAGGGAAATTATCTGAACCTTGAAGAGATTGACATACTGCAACTGCTAAGGCTGAAACTTCTTTATGGGCACTCTCAAGATCCAACTCATTTCACACATTCACTATCTCCCCCTTAGCTTAAAGTCATCATTCTAAGGCTCCCACATCATTCTTTGGGTCAGTCTAGTTTACTAATTCTTAACTTCTCTTCCACTTCCACCCTTCACCATGAGCCTTACACTAACAGCTACTCACGTTACACATCAACAATATTTTTTCGTAATCACAACAAAGCTTTTTATTCAATACTAACGTTGAAAACATCCAAAGGGTAACATAAGATTCGCAACATAGCTATGGCCACTACCAACGCCTTGACATTATCTCGATGGGTTGCTAAGACATAGGAGCAGTTTTGAAGATGCCTGCCACCCGGATTATAGGATGCACCCTGCTGAAACAGGCGGGCTATCAAAGTTGCTGAAGAGGTGGGGGAGAATCTGCTCTCAGCTTGCTTAGCCGCTGTGCAATCTCGATGCATATGGCCCACCTTGCCGCACCAAAAACAAATATCTGAGCCGGCCATGCATACTCCCAAGTGGTACTTTCCATAGATCTTACACAATGGGTATGTAATCTCCCTCACCCTAGGCTGATACGAAGCACTGGCTGTCGAAGGTGCTGGGGCTGATGATTTCTGCTGGTAACGTGAGCGATATCCACTATTCGAACTTTGTTGGTAGAACTCTAGATCTCCATTCCTAACCCTTTTTGCCCCTCTCTCTTTCTCTTTCACCTGTTCTGCTTCCATTTACTGAGCAAATACAACTAAGCGTGGGAAGTGTATATCCTTGTGCAACAAGGTAGTCCTACATTCCTTGACCAAGGAGTCTGACACTCCATTCATGAACCTGCTCACTGGGGCCCGCTGGTCGGCTACCATTTCCAGCGCATACATGGATAACCGAGTGAACCCCAACGCATACTCCTGGACAGTCATGTCATTCTACTTCAAGTTAACGAAATTATCCATCTTTGCCTCCCTTAACTCCCGAGGGAAAAACCTGTCCAAAAACGCTATCATAAATTCATCCCTACCTATGGGACCCACTCCAATTCCCCGACTATCCCTCCACTAACAATACCATATATAAGAAACTCCATTTAACTGTTAGGAGGCTAAGTCTGCTCTCTCATTCCCTGTCACTCCCATGATGTGAGTAATCTTCTAGATCTCTTCCAAAAACTCATACGAGTCCTCATCCACCTTTGACCCTAAGAATTCGGGTGGGTTCATCCGAAGAAAATCTCTTATCCTTTTCACCTCTTCATTTCCATTCTGAGGAGCACGGGCCACCGCCTGCTGGTTAATTTGAGCGGTCAGGGACTGTGCCAACATGTGGAAGGCTGCTCGGAACTCCACATGAGTAACACGATCATCCATTGGGTTCGCCTAGGGTGGTTCCACCTACTAGCGTCCGTTACCACGTCCTCTTCCATTGGATCGTCGAGGAGGCATTATCTGCAAGCGCGTAAAGCACGATTCAGGGAAAAGAACTGTTTAGAGCTTCATACTCTATGCACGATAAGAATCATGAAGAAAAGGGAACATTCCTAAAATGTATCATATCCTCTTCATCATAAGTGTGGCATGCTTCACACCCATGAAGAAGACTCTATGTAACACGAATTTCAGACACCCTAGGACACTCTAAACCTTTACTCTGATACAAAGTTTGTCACGATATGAGTTCACACCCTAGCCGTAACATGGGACAAGGAACCCCGAAAGGCTTCAAGTCAACCCATGGCATAATCATAGCATAACACTAAACATAAGAGACGACTAACCACATGAATAAGCGGAAGCTAATATCAAGAATCTAAAATAAACCATGTAGAAATTTTAAAAACATTTAGATACAACACTGAATTTTTCTAAACAAGTCTGAAAGCCTTCTACTAAACTTATGAGTTGCTGGGAAAAGCCCCCAACTAACTCTCAAAGTCTGAAAACTAAAACATAATAAAATAAGAATATAAACCACGTCCTCGAAGGATGAGGACTCACCACTAGCAACTGGGAGAGAGAGAAGCGTATCTAACAACGAGGCTGAGTCGGGAAACCTGAATCTATATCATAAAATGATATAGCACAAGAAGGCAAGCGGTTGGTACTTGGAATGTACTGAGTATGCAGAAAGCGTAATCAACTAACTAATAAATATATACAAGAAGGAAGTAGTATAAAATCACAATAATAGTAATGTAACTGAAATGAGATACGACAACCTTTTATGAGATTCACATATTCATACCATCATAACTACATTATAAGGACATGGATTATTATAGGATAAAATGATGCGCAAAAGTAATAATTGGAAATAATACAGAGGAACGATGCCCTGACTAATATCAAGAAGGTCCATGACTGTACAAGGGAGAGTCCTTGACTATCAAAAGGAGCGTCCCTAAGTATCAAAGGGAAACATTCTCGCTAGGGAATACCCCTGACTGTCAAAGGGACAAGGATGCTCTAATATAGAATTCACTGACTTGCTAAGGATGTTAGTCCCGACAAACTAAGGAGAAGCATGCATGGCTAGCAGCCAGGGATGTGAGTCCCAACAGACTAGGGAAACATTCTTGCTAACGAGACTCCCAACTGACTAAGGAAACATTCTTTCTAATGAGAATCTCGACTGACTAGGGAAACATTCTTGCTAATGAGAATCCCGACCGACTAATGCCAATCTAAATGGCAACAGCTAATCAAACACAAGAACATTTACTGCTTTTTCCATCTCACAACATTTTTTTCGACAGGATTGGGGGCTACTTTCTAATTATAACAAGCCCAATAGTTGAAATATTATTCACATAATCATGTAGCATGCATCACTAATAGATTCCACTCATACTTTATCGAAGATGCCTGGCTTCATTTATTTCAAAACATACCACAAGCTAACATTTTATAAAATTTGGGAAACTTCGCTCCACACAATGAGGTAAGCTTATTTCGCAAAGCTAATCATTTAAAATCGAAATTTAGGCATTACCCAAAGCTTCATCACACTTGGATCTAATCAATTCATTTTGAAAGCAACAACATAATCATGGGCAGTTTTAGGAACATGCTTTTCATCATCAACCTTATCATCATTTCACATTTATCATGAAGCACTTCTTTCACGAATTTTTCATCCATGGGCATTTTAGATTCAAGGAATTAGAAGAAAAATAATTTTAGTAAGGAAAACAATTTTGAATCCGCCCAAGCTTCATAATCTATCGATATAAGTACAACCCAATCATACCAAATCAATTAAATCAAAACATGGCGACAGCACATAATTTACTTCAATTGCTCAAGCCCATAACTCCAACTCAACGCAACATATACGTCAAGGTCATGATCAAGTCATTACGGTTAATTATACAATATTCTCACAATTTCATCATGTTCATGAATTACTATGATAATCAAGGGAGAAATGAACAAATCCCATTCAACCTATATCTCATAAGTCAAGATAACCCATCAATTAATAAACAAATTAAATTCATAATTACTATAGATATTAGCATTTAAGAGAAATAAAGAAGAACTTACCCTTTTTACAACCATAGATAATGCTTTTCTAGATTTATTGAAAATATTCTTGGGACACAAGGATGGAAGAGTATCCTTGTTGAAAGATCCGCATACCTGGTAGGAGACTAATCCACTTGAATCACACCTTGAAGCTCTTGAAGAAAACCCTTGAAAATCCTTAAACTTGGGGGAGGGGAGGAAAAAAGGTTTGAGAGAGTATTTTTAGAGAATGAGAGATTAGGCTTAGGAAAACCCCTTAAAAATGTCCGAAATAGTACCCAAAATGATGTCACTTAAAAAATGGATGCATGGGATTTTACCAAACTGCCCTTGAGAAAAATCTGAAAATTTTCTCGAATTGGAACCCACGACCCTTAGGATGAGTCGTTGTCACATATAATGACTCGCCACCTCCATCCGTTGAATGCACTGGGCCACTTTGAACTTTCATCTTTTCAAACAACAACCGACAAGATAGGTCGTTGTCACCTACAACGAACCGTTGTAACCTTCCATTGTTTATACTGCTTCCTTGATTGGTGTCCTAACCATGACTAATATGAAGAGTCGTTTCTTGGACCAACAACTCGTTGTATCCTTCTGTTGCCACCACTGGTCCTTCCTTCACCCTCCTACCAAGATTAAAACAACTGACCGTTACAAGTTCCAACGACCTGTTGTCACCATCCGTTGCCACCACCAGGGAGACCCGAGGTCTAACCCACAACCTCTTACAACGACTCATCATTTGCACCAATGAGTCGTTACATGGATCGTTCCTTCTCAGTAGCCCAGTCTGAGATCTCCCCCCGACTTCTTCTAACGGGTTGTTGTTTGTCGCAACGACTCGTTCCTCCTCCCGTCCTGCAACTTTTTCCCAGCTTTAAGCAAATTTAATTTCTTAACCCCTGAGACAACTCTTAGGAATTTTTTGGGTATTACATATTTTGAGGACATTCAGTTCAACATTTTATTATGCTATTTCATCTTAATACTTTAGCGAGCTAGTTGAGGGTGTTGTCCCATCAGCTCATCAGACAGTTTAGAGGCTTATTAAATAATACGTAGATTTTCACGTTCGAATGTTGACTCTAGTTATGATTGTTATGTTATTTAGAATTCCTCTTATTCATGTTTCAGTTATCAATTTCTGCTTTGATGTATGCTGTTTAGTTGTTATGTTCATGCCGTGGGTGACTTGGAGCCATTTGTTGTTCTAGGTCCTGTGACTCGATTTGGGGTCCCAGCTCGGGTGGTGACAAACTTGGTATCAGAGAAAAGGTGTAGAGTATCCTTAGTGTCTGAAAGACACATTGAGTAGAGTCTTTTCCATGGGTGTGAAATACACAACACTTATGGAGAAGTGGCTACAAGCCGTTTTAGGAAATTTCCCTTCTTTCATGATGTATGTCATGCGATAAAGTATCTCTCTATTCCTTCTAACTCATTCTATACGCGTTTGCTGAAATGTGCCTCCACGCTGAGTGAATGGAAGAAGGAATGAAAATGGAAATGGCCATGATAATGGCAATGGAGATGGGCATCGGTAAGGCCCACCAGCACCAGCAGATCCTATGCTCGAGCAGGTCACCCATGCCAAGTTTAGAGCGGTATTTCGGATGTTGGCACAGGATATGACCGCTCAAGTCAATCATTAGGTAGTGGCTCAATGTTCCTTAGAATGGGAACGCAACAGCGACTAGAGTTTGGGACTTTCTAAAGATGAATCCACCTGCATTTCTAGTGTCGAAAGTGGATGAGGACCTGCATGAGTTTATTGAGGAGGTGCATAAGATCACCTAGATTATAGAGGTAACTGGAGAGAAGAGTGCGGATTTAGCCTCCTATCAGCTAAAAGGGGTTGCATATATATGGTACCACTAGTGGATAGATGGTAAAGAAGTGGGAGAAGTTCCCCTGAGTTGGGATGAGTTCGTAATTGCCTTCTTGTATAGTTTCATCCCTAGAGAGTTCAGGGAGGTGAAGGTGGCGGAGTTTGTCAACCTGAAGCAGCACCACAACACTGTCCAAGAGTATGCCTCGGAGTTTACCCGACTGTCCAAGTATGCGCCGGAGATGGTTGCAGATTAGAGGGCTCGTATGAGCAGGTTTAGTTATGTTGGTGTATCAGTTTCAGTTTTAGAGAGTTAGTTGGGGTCTTGTCCCATCAACTCGTCAGTGATAAAGTCTTCCTCGGACATAGTTTATATTTAGCTTTAAATGCATGTGATGTATTTTAGACCTTAAGCCATATTTAGACTTCCGCTATGTTATGTATGTTTGATCTTCCGCATTTATTGATTGAGTTAGTTGTATGTTCATGCCATGGGTCGACTCAGAGTCACTCGGGGTCCTTGTCCCGTATCTCGATCCGAGCCGATGTTCGGGTCCTGATAGTATTTGACGGCTCTTCCTACTTAAGTGTGATAGTTAGGGAATCACGTAAGCTCTATCGTGGGAGTGTCGGTCATTTCGAGTCTCCCATTATTCCCCGTGATTTCAGTTATTCATGTTCATGACTTATGATATTATGTTTTACAGCAGGTTTGACCCAATGATTAGTTTATCAACTTTTACTTGTGATTTCAGTTACGAAAAATCATATTATTTCTATTTCTATATTTTCTCATTCTATTTGGATATGATACTCTACTTCTGATTATATGTGTTTCAGGTTCAGATTTACGCATGGAGTCCTTACTCTCATGATATACTGATTTATATTTATATGCATGATTTTAGTTAACATTTACGCAACATGTTTTATTTACCTTTAATACTTAGTATATTTTAAGTAATGATTGCATACTGTATAATGTATCATTTCATGATATAGGTTCGAGCGATCAAACCTAGTTCTAATGTTAGTCCATCTTTTCGCGGTTTAGCTCAGTTCCCATCGTTGTTGAATCCTTATCTTTCGAAGACATTCAATTCAGCATTTGATTATTCTATTTTAGTTTAAGACTTTTTTGAGCTAGTTGAGGTTGTCATCCCATCATCTCATCAGACAGTTTAGAGGTTTATCAGACATTACGTAGATTTTCAGCTTTCCTGAGTATTGACTCTGTTAATGATCGTTGTTATACGTTATGTTAATAAGACTTCCACTTATTAATATTTTAGTTATCAGTTTCTGATTTGATGTATGCTCTTTAGTTGTTATGTTCATGTCATGGGTCGACTTGGTGGTATTCATGGTTTTAGGTCCTGTGTCTCGGTCTAGGGTCCCAACTTGGGTCGTGATAATTTTATGTAAGCTACGGAACTAGTATATACTGGGCTAACCAATAATAGCAACTAGCTTCCTTAAGCGCTTTTTTCACACATCCCATCACATTCTGGAAATATTT
>JACEIK010013983.1:0-23191 GCA_018107945.1 Datura stramonium
AGCATCGTTAGATGATTCCCTTTTGGTGATATCAACAGTGGCAGTTGGTGAGTCCTCACCTTTCAAGGATGATATTTTATTGTTCAGTTATTTCTTTCAGTTAGACTTTAGAGTTACCTGGGGGCTTTTCCCATCAACTCATTATTTGTAGATGGCTTTCAAACATAGACTCAGATATTCAGTTATGCTTTCAGATATATGAACGTTTATTATTTAGTTTTCTTAAATGGTTTACTATTTAAGCTTCCTCTATGATTACTCAGATTACTAGTGTTATGACAGACCATAGGTTGACTTGGGGTTACTTGTGACTCCTAGTACCGTGTCTCATTCAGGGTATAGACTCGGGCTATGAAAAACTTGGTATAAGAGCACTAGGTTTAGAATATCCTAGGATGTCCAAAAATTGCTTCATGTAGAGTCCTTTTCATGGGTATAAAGCACGCCACACTTATGACAGGAAGGCTACGGGATGTTATTAGGAAAACTCTCTTTTGTTCATACTTTTTATCATGTGTTGAAGTTCAATTCTAGAAACGTTCTTCTAACTCGTGCTCTATTTTGTTTCAGTGAAACCATGCCTCCAAGACGCGAAAACGGAAGAAGTACCAACAACACTAACTGACTTGCCCCACCAGCTCTAGTAGCCCCTCAGGACGATCAAGTGTCCTCAACAAAGTTCAAAGCGGCAATCAAGCTACTGACACAGATAGTAACAAATCAGGTGAACTAGTAGGTGGTTCCGGTTAAGTCGAATGAGTCCGTAGCAGCTTCCCGAGTTTGAGACTTCACTCGAATGAACCCTCCAGCCTTTCATGGACCTAAGGTTGGAGAGGACCCACAGGAGTTCGTGGATGAGGTACGGAAGATCACCTAGATTATGGGTGTTAGTTCCGCTGAGAGTGCTGACCTAGCTGCCTACCAGTTGAAAGGGTAGTCCAGATCTAGCATGATCAGTGGAAAGAAGGGAGACCAGCAGGAGCGGAACCAGTAGAGTGGGAAGAGTTCACAGTAGCATTCCTAGATAGATTCTTCCCCCAGGAGTTAAGGGAGGCTAAGGTTGTAGAATTCATGAATCTGAAGCAGGGCAACATGACAGTGGAAGAATATGCACTGGAGTTCACATAGTTGTCAAGATATGCTCTGAAGATGGTATAAGAGCCAAGGGCTCGCATGCTTAAGTTCGTCAATGGAGTATCAAACCTGGTCCTTAAGGAGTGCAATACTGTAATGCTCATAAAAGACATTGAACTCTCCAGCCTCATCATTCATTCCCAATAGATTGAGGTAGAAAAGCTGAAATACATGGAGCCGGAGAATAAGCTAGCTAGGACTAATCAGATTATGACCACCAAAAGTCTAGCAATAGTAGCCGCCCACGTCAGCAACAATAGTATAGGGCTCTAACACCCAGTTCAGCCAGTGCCCCTACTTTTCGATCTCACAAGGATCGGAAGGGTGGAGCATCTGACTCTCAGTCCTAGAGTCATAATGTCAGCAACCATTATCAAGCTTGCCCTAAGTGTGGCAAGAACCATCCAGGGGAATGCCTTCAGTGTAGAGAGGGTTGCTTTGGGTGTGGACAACTAGGTCACCGACTTAGAGAATGCCCTTCAGCAGGATAGGGGAGATCAGAGTCTACCACTTCAGAAGCTCCAGCAGGCCGACCATCTCAGCAGGCCAACATTTTAGGTATGGATGGTGGTTAGTGCCAAAACCATTTTTATGCTTTTTCCTCTCGTCAGTATCAGGAGAGCTCACCTGACATGGTCACGGGTATGTTACGTCTCTTCCACCTAGATGTGTATTCCCTACTATATCTAGGAGCCACACTATTGCTTGTGACTCCCTATGTAGCTGTCCAGTTTGAAATAAGTCCATAAGTCCTCTCAAAAGCATTCTCAGTCTCTAACCCAATTGGTGAGTCAGTTAGAGCCAGTCGGGTGTATAGAAACTGCCCAGTCTTAATCTTGAATAAGGTCATTCTAGCTGATATAGTAGAGTTAGATGATATAGTCCAGTTTGATATATTCGATTTTGATCTCATTCTGGGCATTGATTGGTTGCACCCCAATTATGCCTCAATTGACTACAATACTAGAGTCGTCAGATTTCAGTTCCCTAATGAGCCAGTTTTAGAGTGGATGGGTAGTAGTTCAGCGCCTAAGGGTCGGTTCATTCCTACCTTAAGGCAAGAAAGCTTATTTCTAAGGGGTGCATTTATCATCTAGTTTGGGTAAAAGATTCCAGCTCTGAGACCCCAATATCCAGTTAGTTCCAGTTGTCAGCGAGTTCCTTGACCTGTTTCCTGAAGAACTTCCCGGAGTCCCTCTCGAGCGAAAAATAGACTTTGGCGTAGACCTTCTTCTAGACACTCAGCCCATCTCTATCCTTCCTTACAGAATGTCTCTAGTTGAGCTTAAGGAGTTGAAGGAGCAGTTAAAAGACCTCCTTGATAAAGGTTTCATCAGGCCCAACATCTCTCCATGGGGTGCTACAGTATTATTCGTGCGAAAGAAAGACTATACTCTCAGAATGTGTATCGATTACCATTAGTTGAATAAGGTCACAGTTAAGAATAGGTATCCCTTACCCAGGATTGATGACTTGTTTGATCATCTTCAAGGAGCCAGTTGCTTCTCCAAGTTAGATATCAGGTCGGGTATCATCAGCTAAGAGTCAGAGAATGTAACATACCGAAAACAATTTTAGAACTGAATATGGTCACTACGAATTCGTGGTTTGTCCTTTGGAATAATTAATGCCCTCGAAACTTTCATGGACTTGATGAACAGGATTTTCAAGCCGTATCTAGACATATTTGTCATTGTGTTCATTTATGACATTCTAGCATACTCTAGAAATGAGGAGGAATATGCTAACCATTTGAGGATAGTGCTATAGATGCTCAAAGATAGACGGTTGTTCGCTAAGTTCAGCAAACGTGAATTCTGGTTGAAGTCTGTGACTTTCCTTGGTTATGTGGTCTTGGGTGAGGGTATTCATGTTGATCCTCAAAAGATAGTAGCGGTGAAAGACTGGCTGAGACCTACTTCCCCAATCGAAATTAGAAGTTTCTTGGGTATAACCGATTATTATCAATGTTTTGTGGAAGGAGTTTCCTCTATTGCATCTCATCTAATTAGGTTGAACTTAGAAAAAGGTGAAGTTTTATTGGTAAGATGCGTGTGAGAAAAGTTTCCATGAGTTGAAAACTCGACTCACTACAGATCCAGTGTTAACCTTACCAAAAGGAACGGATGGGTTCGTTGTATATTGTGACGCCTCTAGAGTGGGACTCGATTGCATTCTGATGCAGTGGGGTAAGGTGATAGCTTACGCCTCCAGAAAGCTCAAGGTTCACAAAAAGAAATATCTGACTCATGACCTTGAGTTGGCAGCAGTGGTGTTTGCATTGAAAATATGGAGGCATTACTTTACGGGGCTCACGTGGATGTTTTCACCGATCATAAGAGCCTTCAGTATGTGTTCAGTCAGAAAGATCTAAATCTTCATCAGAGAAGGTGGTTGGAGTTATTGAAGGATTGCGACATGAGTGTGCTATACTACCTGGACAAGGCCAATATGGTGGTTGATTCCCTAAGCAGGATGTCCATGGGGAACATGGCTCATATCGAAGAGAACATAAAGGAACTGCCAAAAGATATTCACAGGTTAGCTTAGTTGGGAGTGTAGTTGGTTGATTCAGTTAAGGGCAGAGTAGTGCAGAGTGGATCAGATTCCTTGTTACTCGTTGAAATTAAGTCAAGGCTGGATGAAGATCCCATACTGCTTAAGCTAAAAGAAGCAGTTCTCAAAAAAGAAGTGGAGGCTTTCTCCAAAGGGGGAGATGGTGTGCTCCGTTACTAGGGTAGACTATATGTACCGGATGTAGGTGACTTGAGTTAGCAGATACTAGCTGAAGCACACAGTTTGAGATATTCTATTCACCCAGGTGTCACTAAGATGTACCATGATCTACGGGATATTTACTGGTGGAATGGCATGAAAAGAGACATAGCGGAATTTGTGGCTAAGTGCTCGAACTGCCAGCAGGTTAAGGTGGAACATCAGAGACCGGAGGGTATGACTCAGGATATCAACATACCCACATGAAAGTGGGAAGAAATAAATATGGACTTTATTACAGGTCTACCTCATACTCCTCAGCAGCATGACTTAATTTGGGTGATAGTAGATCGGATGACCAAGTCAACACATTTCCTCCTAGTTAAAACTATAGACTAAGCTATGGATTATGCTATGCTATATGTCCGGGAGTTATTCAGACTGTATGGTGTGCCTTCATCCATTATTTCAGATAGAGGTACCTAGTTCACCTCACATTTATGGAAGTTATTTCAGAAAGGACTCGGTACCCAGGTCAAGCTTAGCACAACTTTTCACCCTCAGACAGATGGAAAAGCTGAGCAGACTATCCAAACCTTGAAAGATACATTTAAAGCATGTGTGATTGATTTCAAGGGTTGTTGGGATGATCACCTACATCTCATAGATCATAAGATGAGAGCCATTCTTGTGGACTGGTTAATAGAAGTTCATAGGANGGTTGTTGGGATGATCACCTACATCTCATAGAGTTTGCGTACACAACAGCTACAGCTCCAGTATTCAGATAGCCCTCTTTGAGGCATTATATGGTAGGAGGTGTAGGTCTCCTATAGGGTGGTTTGAGGTTGGTGAAGCTACCCTGACAGGGCCAGACTCAGTTCATAAAGCTATACAAAAGGTGCAACTTATCAGGGAGAGGTTGAAAACAACGCAAAACTTATAGTAATCATATGCTGATGTGAGGAGAAGAGAGTTAGAATTTGCAGTAGATAATTAGGTTTGTCTAAAAATTTCACCCATGAAGGGGGTGATGAGGTTTGGAAAGAAAGGGAAACTCAGTCCAAGATATGTGGGACCCTACAGAATTCTGAAGCGAATTGGCAGTGTGGCATATGAGTTAGAATTACCTCCAGAGTTAGAATATGTGCACCCAGTCCTCCATGTGTCACTATTGAAGAAGTGCATCGGTGATCCGACTTCAGTTGTACCACCGGATAGTGTGGGAGTAAAAGATAGTCTATCTTACGAAGAGGTCCCAACTTAGATCCTTTACCGTCAGGTTTGTAAGCTGAGAAACAAGAAATTCGCTTCGGTGGAAGTCTTGTGGAGAAACCAGATAACTGAGGGAGCCACATGGGAGGAAGAAGCAGACATGATGGCCAAATATCCTTATTTATTCCCTTCCAGTTCAGCTATATCATCGGGTATTAAATTCCTCCCTAGTACTCTATTCAGTTTCACGTTCAGTTCATGAGCCCTAATTTCTTTCATGCCATAAATTGAATGTGAGGTTCATGAATTCAGTTCAGTCGTGTAATCCAGTCCGGAGTTAGTGACTCCATCAATTTTTAGCTTTAGATTTTCATTATTTTATATGACAGTTGTTCTCCCCAGCTTTTCAATATGTTGATCCATATTCGAGGACGAATATTCACAAGGGGGAGATATTGTACTACCCCGAAAACCCCTAAGATCAGAATCAAGAATTCAAACGAATAAAATAGGAAATTTTGCACCAACTCACAGGACGAGTCGTCTAGTGACTTGTGTAGTACTCCACAAATCGTGGAGTGACTCGTGAAGTGAGGGGAGGATTGGCAGGAACTTGTGGTCAGGAGGTGACCACGATAGAGGCAACGAGTCGTGGTTAGGGAAACGATTCATCAAGTGAGTCATCATCAAGGATCCGAAGAGGACTTCCGGAGATGCCACGAGTCGTGAAGTGACTTCACGACTCATTGAGTTGGCCATGGTTAGGAGTTGTGTTGGATGCTGAATTTTTCGGTAGTGCTCAGCACGACTTGTCACCACGAGGTCGTTAGGTACACCACGAGTCATGGTGTCCCTCATGGTGACTGAGAGGAGGATGCCCCCCAGTGTTGATAATGGGACACGTAACGAGGTGTCCACGACTCATCCAGTCCCTCATTGGGACTGGCAGTGTGATTTTTCTGTGAAAATTCCAAGTGCTTTTCCATAATTTTCTAAACTCCTAGGCTCTAAAGTACGTCGTTTGGGAATGTTTAGGAGAGAATTAAAGGGGTTAATCAACTTAATCCCTCTCATTTCTCTCAATCCACGACTTTTAGAACGTAGAAGTTCCAGGAAGACGTTGTAGAGCTAAGCTACTGCTTCCATTTTTCTTCATACTTCTCCAGATTTCTTTCCAAGGGTTCTAATGCAGGTATGTGGGAAATCAACAAGGGAATTGTTCTTCCCTTTTGTCCCCAAAACCCTTCCTAAATTTTCTATCACGTATAGCCCTGAGGTTTCGAATGTAGAAAGTTTTCAGACAAAATTCTAGAAATTTCAGGTGGAATATTATACACGTTATTAGATGCTATATTGTTTTCAAATTCTTAGAAATCATGCGTAAACTAGCTTCTTGTAAAATGATTTAGCCCTAGTTTTTGATTTCAGTAAATTCAAATCTTGCATATTTGACTAGTTAATTCATATTGCTTGATTCTATCAGTGTTGGGATTCCCTTGTTAAAATAAGTTGAAATTTCAGTTAGATACATGCTAGACCAATTTTAGTCAGAATATCAGTATAATCAGTATTATCCAAAAATGTCAACTGATTAGTTTGACTACAGTATTTTCTTGAGGCGTCAGTAGTGCCTCCCAATTATCAGTTATTAGACTCAGATACTAGTTATTATATTTTAGTTTGTTCTTTAGACGATTACGATGCTTCCAGATAAGCAGCTCTGGTCAGTCTTAGAACCACCATCTTCAGTTTATCCTTTAGACGGTTATGATGCTTCCAGATAAGAAGCTCTGACCAGTCTTAGAACCACCAGCTTCGGTTTATCCTTTAGACGGTTATGATGCTTCCATATAATCATCTATGACCAGTCTTAGAACCGCTAGCTTTAGTTTTAGTTTGTTCTTTAGACAGTTATGACGCTTCCAGATAAGCATCTCTAGCCAGTCTTTGAGCTCCAGTTACAGAATCTAGTCCGATAAGACTCTCAGGGTACTTCCAGATAGGTATCCCTGACTTAGTCTTGGACCCTAGTTTCGAGCTATGAGCTTAGTAGTCAGCTAGGACTATCTAGTGGGAGTAGGACTTAGCACCGAGAGGACCATGATTCCAGCGCACCCAGATTTCCAAAACAACATTGCCACCATAGGTTATTTTATTGGCCCTATGGCCCCAGACTTGTGATAACCTAGTTCACGCCTTTATACCCTTACAAGCAATATTGGGTCCTACCAATGGGGTGTATACATCAGACATCATGTCTAGCCCATGTGGTTATATGTCGGTTATAAACTCTCTCTCTAGTCAATACAATTTCAGTTTAGCTCAGCTTAGAACAATTTTAGTTTACTCAGTTTAGTTCAGTACAGTTAGCTCAGATCAGTATCTCATATTCAGGGCATGTTTATGACTATCAGTCGGGGGCATTATTGACCATCTCAGTTATATTTCAATTGTTCAGTTTTCAGTATTTCAGTTGGTTATTGCATGTCATTGCAGTTCATTTATTTGTTCTTTATGTTATATTTTCCTCCCACTTACTCAGTATATTCAAAGTACTGACGCATACCTTCGATGTTGTATCATATCATGATACAGGCGCAGGTTCTCATCATCAGCATCGTTAGATGATTCCCTTTCGGTGATATCAGCAGTGTAAGTTGGTGATTCCTCATCTTTTGAGGATGATATTTTATTGTTCAGTTATTTCTTTCAGTTAGACTTTAGAATTAGTTAGGGGCTTGTCCCAGCAGATCATCATTTGTCTATGGCTTTCAGACATGGACTCAGACATTCAGTTTTGCTTTATGATGTATGAACCTTTATTATTTAGTTTTCTTAAATAGTTTATTATTTAAGCTTCTACTATGATTACTCAGATTACCAGTGTTATGATAAACCATGGGTTGGCTTTGGGTTGCTTCTTACTCAAAGCATTGTGTCTCATCCAAGGTATAGACTTGGGCCGTGAAACCGTGAAAAAAGTAAACTTGACTCCTTATATTTTTGTTACGTGGATCATTCTCAAGATTCTCCTCTTTCCATCGACAAAGTTTTGGGGTCTTCTTCAACCTTTAGATCCTTGAACACTTGTGGTTCATTCCTCAGAAACTCTCTAATCCTTGACATTCTTTTCTAACCTTCTTTTTATTCTCCTTTAAATACTTGGTATACACCATAAGTCTAGAGATGTCCATCTCCTTAAGTAGCAGTGCATCCTTGCATTCCTTCTTCTCATGCTTACCTTAACCGGACATAAACTTCCTCATTCTAGCTCTCAAGTCTAGCACCACCTTCGACGCATGTCCAAATAACTATGTTAACTTGAGACCACACTTATCCACTCTTTTGATGCCTTGCTTCAAGTTCATGAATTCTTGTTCCTTAGCTTTTCACAACTCCTGCAGGAGAAAATGGTTTGAGAACACATCTTATTCCTCTTAATGGCATTACGCTTTGGAGAACGTGAATGTGCAAGTCAGGAGGAAGTCTTTATAGATTTGAACTCTATCACACGATCTACATTATGAAAGAAGGAAAGTATTTCCTAACGCTTCATAGTCTCCTCATTATAGATGTGGCGCGCTTCACACTAATAAAAAGAACAGTACAAGATGTGGCTTCATAGACACCATAGGATTCTTCAAAACCTGGCTTTGATACCAATTTTGTGACGTCGTGAATCTAAACCCAGGGCATCGACTGACACTCATACAACTTTCTTCATTCAAGAGAACCCTTGGTCTGGCTTACTATCAGTTTAGATCTCAATAAATAATACGGAAGCTAAAATATAGAGAGCTCAATATAATGAAAGAGACTTTATTCTATAACTGAAGTAAATGTTAAGAAATAACATTATTGACTCAATATCTAACTCTATCTATGAAGCCTCTATAACTCTAGAAAGGGTGCCAAGAAATAGCTTCCATGGCTCCCTCAAGCTCTATAAATAAAAGACTCAATATTTAGGTTCTCCGAATGTAGGAGGCCTCACCAAAAGTTGAATATAGATGAAGTTCTAGAGTAACGTCCGCTGCTGATCTTGTCTACCGGAGTTTGCATCATAATATGATACAACACCAAAAAGGGCATTAGTAATGTAATGTATGGTATGGAAAATAGCTGAGTAAAACAATGTTAGCAAGAATATCTCAAGTGAAAGACATAAGTGGAATCAATAAACTCGACATGAAATAATAAAGGAAACCCTACTTTGGAACTCAATATGATGCACAGGTCACAATATGAAAATGTGTAAAACAATTTATTCAATAAAACTTATGCATCAAAACATATTTGTAGATACTTATGCAAGTAAACTATATCAATAGTAAGTTGGGTGGGAGTTTCTCATAACTGACACCATCATGAATGAGCACATGATGCCCAACTAGCTCGCTCAAGTTGGTAGAGCCGTCCAAAACCTTGCCAGAGTAGAGGACAATCACAATTTGGGATCCATAACATTGAGTCCTTACCAGGGAATATCTTTAAGGAGTCTCCTGAACCAACAACATGATCCTATCCTATGTTAGCTACATAGTTATGGGGCTTATGGGTTGTCTGAACCCTTTCACCTACTTGGTGCTAAATACTCCTCCCAAAACAATCTTTCTCATGTCCAGTCAAATGCCCTTAGTGAGGCAACATCAAAAACATCATTATAAAGTAGTTTAACTATAATATATAATGAATGTTTAAAATCATCCGTGGAGCTCTTTCGCTCAAAAATCATCTTTAAATTTGCTTACAAGCCTCTCGCTCAAAAACATAGTTTAAAACTTATTTAAAATATCATGAACTTCTTTTCGCTCAAAACATAGTTTAAAACATCTTTAAAACATCATGAAGAGTCTTTCACTCAAAACAATCTTTAAACATCATTATGGAGCCTTTCGCCCAAAACATCTCATGAATTTCAAAATAAGACTTTACTTATGTTTTCTTTGAAAATCATGCTTAAAATCATATCTTTATGTTTAAAATCTCATCATGCATACTCTCTTAAAAATATGTTCAATCTTTATGAAAACAATGCATTTACTTCCAAATTACATGCTTTCAAAATCATATTTTATGCAACTAGGGTTCATGAGAAAAGAGACATGATCCAACCTCAATAATCAAGAATCATGAATCAAGAATCAAGAATCAAGAATAAAGAATAAAGAATCAAGAATCAAGAATCAAGAGAATATGATCAACAATCAAAAAAGTAGGATCACAATCAAGAGGCATAAATAAACAACTCAATAAGAAGAATCCAACAATGGCAATTTAACACATCTATATAGGGAAAAGACAATTCAAGAATTAGGTAAAAACCCTAGCTTTAATCTCAATGAATTCTTGCATAGATGTAGGGCATAAGGATGAATGAGAATACTTAATTTAGTTAGCCTTACATACCTGGAAAAATAGAACCTTAGGCTCAAGCTTGAAGAATACTAATTTGGAGAAGAAGACTTCCTAGCTTCTTGAAAAAAACTTGAGAACTTTGATCCTTGAATTCTAATTGGAATGGTGAGGAATGAGTGTCTAGGCTTTAGGAGTACTTAAATAATAATTTCAAGCATCCCAAACCATCTAGGTTTAGGCAATTAAACCGTGGGAACTTTCTAAAATAACTTTAAGATCGGTTTTGGTAACTTCACGCGTCTTTGAATTTGACCTCATGTCACTTCACAGTACTTCACTAAAATTCTCACAACTTTTTAGTCTGAACTTCGGTTGACGCGAGGTTAGATGCATTAGAAATAAGACTCAAAGGAATTAAATTTGGTAGGTTTAATGACTCAAAAGTACTTTGTAAATCATGAGCTATAATCATTTGAAGTTGACCCTTGTAAGAACTTATACAAAAACTCAACCAGTAAGAAGGCTCTCAACTTAACTTTGTGCTAGAGGCTTTTTGTAACCTTAATTTGTATCTAATGCACTTTTCACACTTAAGAATTGATCTTAAAACTTATTTTCCATAAAAATAATCGAGTTCGAGTTGATCCACATACCTAGAACGGTTTCAAACTTAGCCCGAAAGCCCAAGGCATTACAAGACCTTTATAGGATAACACGTAAATCACATACTCTTTATTTGTAATTGATTCCAATGGAGCTCGAATGATGTTTAGTATAATCCAGGCATGGCATAAAGTGGTTAATCAGTATTTAGGTACATACATCTGAAGTTTAATGAAATGGTTAACACGAGAATAAAGGTTTAAGTGTAGAATGATGTATTGTAATTAAAGCGCAAGTTAAGTTGAGTAAGATAACTAGAACTAAAGGATGTAAACTTAAATGGTAATAATAATTACGGTGACCAAGTTAAGTAAGTAATGATTAGTAAGATGAACCATATGTCCTCGAGATGCCTGTAAAGGAAGTTGGGAACAAGGTTGTTAAGTATGTTAGGTGGTAAGGAGATGTATTAAAATATTAAGTAACGCCTTTTATGTATTAGTTAGAGTGTAACATCTATGAAATAGTAACTCTAGTTAAAAAAGAAGTTCTCTAATTCTATTAGACCATTGCGTTAAGTTAATCATTTTATGTATTGAATTATCCTCTGAGTCTTAAAAGGTTAATCCTAAGAACTTCTAAGTTGCTTATAATAACGTTAAGCTTTCTTAGGCTCCACAGTTAGTACCAAAGTTGTGTAAGTTATTCTAATGTTGTTTGAATTATGACTATAATTTTTTATTTGCCTATACATCAGTCCTTAGAGAATTTCTTACGAATGTCTAAACTAAAAGGCTCCAAGTGTTGAATTCAGAAAAAATGCTTTCACGTTCCTAAGTTATGTTGAAATGAATAGTTCTAACATAAGGAGTTCCACGTATTCACATTCCGAGAATCTTGCTAATGACTTAGTCAAGCGTTTGTGTTTGCATAAAGTCAAAGAACTCCAAGTCTTCATAAGTTCCTTCAGCAAGAAGTCCGAATATATACGGTCCTCATATTATCATACCATTGAACTCTCCTAGTTATACTCAAGTCATACGCTTATATGTACAGCTTTTATTAAGTTATCATTTAAATGAGTTCAGAAAAAAGTGCTTCTCACATATATACATTCCCTAAATCTAAACAGGTATAAATATAAGTAGTTAACATTCAAGTAAGTTGAGAAATCATATCAAACATTCAGTGTAAAAATCCTAGATAGGTGCACAACTTTAAGCCTCTCAGATATGGCTAGATATGTATTGAGCTTAAGCTAAGGAAACTATGTCAGAGCCTAATAGGTGAAAGTAAGGGTATCAAAATAAGAATGCCTTAACATAATTTTCTACCACCTTGTGTGTATGTTATGGGGTAGACAAGGCCAAGGGGAGATTTCATAATCCTTTCCCTTAAGCCAAGCAATAGGTTACCAAGTTTTCAAGCGCTAATACCCTTAGAACATGGTCTATGAATCTTATTGAAACTCTTGTGTCTCTGCATCTTTTTGTGACTTTTATAAATATTTAAATTTGTATCTAAGTTCTACTTACAAGATTTATATGTTATCTATGCCTACTTGCAGTCATGTGTAAATTGATTCAAAATTTATCATTGTTATGCTATATATGCTAAACTAATTCAGTGTAAGCCCTATCAGCTTCATTTATGATTTATGATTATGACTATTGAACTAACCCTCGATGCTCTTTCCAATGGGATGTTTACCCTACAGATGATTTTACGATGTGGTACATCGGCTGGACGGACTTTATATGAACTTGATGCCCCGGTATGGTACACTAGCTGGACAAACTTTGTATGGACTTTATAATCGACTGGCCACTGGCACTAAAGTTATAATGTTTCTTGTGCATTACTTGGCTATGTTTGCACTTCCATATAGCATCATTGTCTTGTGTCAGGTCATTATTATCCTTATGTCAGTCATCATTATTATCTTATATGTTTATAACTTTCAGCCTTATATACCAGTACATTTCAATCATACTGATGTCCCTTTGCCTGGGGACCTGCATTCGTACTATAGGTGCAGGTAGAGGTGGGGATTGCCAGTTGTAGTAGTGGTTCGTGAGATCAACAGATGTGTTGGTGTGCTCCTTTCTTCCTAGAGTTAGGGCTTTGTTATTTCCGCATGAGTTTTGATTTATAGTTATGGGTAGGTCAGAGCCATGTTCCGACCATCAGTTTCAATTTACTCTTTAGAGGCTTTCTAGACTTAGTACGTACATTATTATTTAGTTTGTGGCCCAATCGGCATTTCAGTTATTTAATTGTTATAGTTTAGACCTTATGGGTCCAGATATTTACTCCAATTGATTATGACAAGAGGCCTAGAAAGCCTAAGTGGTATAGTTTGCATGTTCCTTGTTAGTTAGGCATTGGTATGAGTAATAGATTTAGGCAGAGTTTGTCCCTCAAAAAAGGTTTTCTCCATATTAATCACATCTTCCCCAACTATATCCCAACAAGATTGATACAAATGCCATGTTAGACCATCAAGACAACTATAACTATCTCTATTTAACTCAAATACAACATGTTTACCTCATTTGTTGATCGTATGCATTTAAGGATAAAGTTATCTTCCTCTGTCGTCATCTCTGGGATGTGTTGAAGGAGTGAGAAATCATTAGACTTTATCTCTCCTATAAACAGACCTTATGTAATGCCTCGAAAGCCTAAGATCAGACCAGGGAATTGAAACAGAGAAAACAAGATTTTCTGCACCAGGTCACAGAACGAGTCATCTTGTGACCCGTGGGGTAGGCCACAAGTCATGGAGTGACTCGTGGGGAAGGGTCCGGACATGGTTGAAAATTTTGGGAAGTAGAGTGACCACGGGTGTGACCACGAGTCGTGGTCCACATCACTAGTCGTCAGGTCACTCGTAGCAAAGGGATGATTGAAAAATGAAGGAAGTTGGGCAGGGCACTTAACGGGTCCTCACCACTACTTGTTGGAGACACCACGAGTCGTGGTGTTACCCGTGGTGACCCCCTAGTAATTTCTAGCTGTGTAGAGGATGAGAGGTGACCATAAGTCGTGGTCACCACTAACGACCTATTATGTCCCCCGTGGTCACTGCAATGGATTTTTTGGCAGAGTACTTCACGAGTTGGACCACAAGTTGTGGTCACTGGACACGACTCGTCCGGTCCCTCGTTAGTACTGGCAGGGTGATTTTTCTACGACATTTTTTAGGTTCTTTTATATAATTTCCTAAACTCCTAGACTCTAAACTACGTCATTTTTGTCTCATCTAGGAGGGTGTTAAAAGGGTTATCGACATTTTCCTCTCACCCATTCTCTCAATACTTAGACTCAGTATGCAGAAACTCTCAGGGATAGAACTAGGGAAATCAAATTCTTCTTAGATTTTTAAAGAATTTCCTCCAGAAGTTCTTCACCATGTATGTGAAAATTCAACAAGGGAATAGTTCTTCCCTTGTGTCCCCAAAATCTTCGCTATTTTCCTCTTTTAGTTTAGCCCTGTGGATTTGAAATGTAAAAGATTGTCAGACTTATATCCTTAGAATTCCGAGTAGTATATTTCTCATGATTTAATTGCTTTATTATTCCCTAATTATAGAAATTTGTGAAAATTGTATCTTATGGAATAATTTATCCATAAGTCTCAGCTCAGTAGAAATTGGAATCTTGCATATTGAACTAATTTTCCCTGTAGCTTTGTTCTGTCAGTTTTGAAATGCACATCTTATAGTTTATGTTGAAAACTAAGTCAGATTCATGTTAGTCTAGTCTCAGTCAGCTTTTTATCTTACTCAGTATTGTCTAGAAATGTCAGCTGATTAGTTTGACCACAATTAATTTTTGAGGTGTTAGTGATTCCTCCTAGTTATCAGTATTAGACTCAGTAGAAGATTTTTAGTGGTTCTTTAGGTGGTCATGAAACTTTTAGATAAGAAGCTTTGACCAGCCTGAGGACCCTAGTTTTAGATTACAGTTTGTTATTTAGGCGATTACAATGCTTCCAAATAAGCAGCTCTAACTAGTCTTAGAATATCAGTTACAGAATCTGATCCGATAAGACTTTCAGGGTACTTCTAGATAGGTATTCCTGACTTAGTCTTGGGCCCTAGATTCGATCTATCAACTTAGTATTCAGCCTACGACTATCCAATGGGAGTAGCACTTAACACCGAACGGACCGGGGTTCCAACGCACCCACGTTCCTAGAACTACATTTCCACCGTTGGTTATATTTCTGTGGCCTCATGGCCCCAGAGTTGTGATCACTCAGTTCATGCCTCTATACCCTGACAAGGTATATTGGGTCCTACCGATGGGGTATATACATCAGACTCCACGTCTAGCTCATGTGGTTATATGTCGGTTATAGACTCTCCCACTAGTCAGTTTAGTTCAGTCTCAGATTAGCTCAGTTAGAACAGTTTTAGACTACTCAGTTCAGATCAGTTCCGTATAATACTTTAGATTAGCATCTCAGATTTAGGGCATGTCTTTGACCATCAGACAAGGTCATTTTGACCATCTCAGTATATCATAGATTATTCAGTTTCAGTAGTTTAGTTGGTCATTGCATGTCTTTACAGTTCAGTTGTTTTATTCTCCGTGTTATGGTTTCTCTCACTTACTCGGTACATTCAAAGTACCGATGCACCTTTTATGCTGTATCTTTTTATGATACAGCTGCAGCTTCTCAATCTCAGCACCGTTAGTATATCTCGCTTAGAAACTTTCAACTGCATCATTGGTGAGTCATCATTTTTTGAGGATGAGGATTATTTCTTTTATTCTATATTTCTTTAAGTTAGACTTAGAGTTAGTTGGGGGCTTGTCCCAGCAAATCATTAGATAGATGGCTTTCAGACATAGTCAGAGAATCAGATTTTTAGTTTGTTTTTAGTTGTATAAAACTTTATGACTTAGTTCTTCTTCTTAAATATTTTATTTTATTATTTTAAAGCTTCACTTAGAATGCCAGTGTTATGATAGACCATGGGTTGACTTGAGGTTACTTGTGACTCCAAGTATCGTGTCTCTTCCAGAGTATAGACTCAGGGCATGACAAACTTGGTATTAGAGCATTAGGTTTAGAGTATCCTAGGATATCTAAAAGCCGCGTCGAATAGAGTCCTTTTTTATGGGTGTGAAGTGTGCTACACTTATGATGGGGAGGCTATGAGAAATTATTAGGAAAACTCCCCTTTTGTTCATACTCCTTATCATGCGTTGAAGTTCAATTCCAGAAACATCCTCCTAACTCGTGCTTTGTTTCGTTTTAGTGAAATCACGCCTCCACGATGTGGTAACGGAAGAAGGGCCGACGACGCTCACCGACCTGCCTCACCAGCTCCTACAGCCCCTTAGGACGACTCAGTGTCCTCTGCAGAGTTCAGAGCGGCTATCCAGTTGCTCACACAGACAGTCACTAATCAGGTGAACCAGCAGGTGGTTCCAGTCAATAATAATGGGTCTGCAGCAGCTGCTCGAGTTTAGGAATTCACCTGGATGAACCCTCAAATTTTTCCATGGATCGAAGGTGGGAGAAGACCCACAGGAGTTCGTGGATGATATTAGAAAGATCACCCAAATTATGGTTGTTAGCTCCTCGGAGAGTGCCGACCTAGCTACTTACCAGGTGAAAGGGGTAGCCCAGATCTGGTACTAACAGTGGATGGAGGGGAGACCAGCGGGAGTAGAACCGGTGGAATGGGAGGAGTGCACTACAGCCTTCCTAGACAGATTCTTCCCCCAGGAGCTCAGGTAGGCTAAAGTGGCCGAGTTTATGAATCTGAAAGAGGAAAATTGGATGGTTGAAGAGTGTGCATTGGAGTTTACAAGGTTTTCTAAATATGCTCTAGAGATGGTAGCCGAGCCAAGGGCTCGCATGCTGAAGCTAGTTAATGGAGTATCGAACCTGGTCCTCAAGGAGAGTAGGACTGCAATGATTATTAAGGATATCGATCTCTCCAGCCTCATAGTTCATGCCCAGCAGATTGAGGCAGAAAAACTAAAAGACTTGGAGCGGGAGAACAAAGGGGCAAGAACTGGCCAATCAGATTATGGCCACCAGATATATGGTGGTGGTAGTCACCCACAGCAGCATCAGAGGGCTCCAGAACCCACCTTAGCCTACGCCCCTACTTTCAGTCCCACAAGGATCAGTGGGGTGGAGCATTTAGCTCACAGTCCCAGAGTCATAGCGTCAGCAACCGCTACAGCTACCCAGTTTGTCCTAAGTGTGGCAAGAACCATCCAGGAGAATGCCTTCAGGGCCAAGAGGGTTGTTTTGGGTGTGGACAACTTGGTCATCGGCTTAAGGAATGCTCATCAGCAGGGAGGTGGAGATCATAATCCACCACTTTAGCAGCTCCAGTAGGCTGACCGACTCAGCAAGCCAATACTTCAGGTGTGGATGGAGGTCAGCACCAAAACTATTTTTATGCTTTTTCCTCTCATCAAGATCAGGAGAGCTCACCTAACGTGGTCACGAGTATTTTATGCCTTTTTCATCTAGACATGTATGCCCTACTAGATCCAGGAGCCATACTTTAGTTCGTGACTCTCTATGTAGCTGTCCATTTTGATATTAGTCCAACAGTCCTCTCAGAACCATTCTCAGTCTCCACCCCAGTTGGTGAGTCAGTTAGAGCCAACCGGGTGTATAGAAACTGCCCAGTCTCAATTTTGAATAAGGTCATTCCAGAAGATCTTGTAGAGTTAGACATGGTTAACTTTGACCTCATTCTTGGCATGGATTGGTTGCACTCCAGTTATGCCTCAGTCGACTGCAAAACTAGGGTCATCAAGTTTCAGTTCCCTAATGAGCTAGCTTTAGAGTGGACGGGCAGTACTTCAGCTCCTAGGGGTCAGTTTATTTCCTACCTTAAGGCTAGAAAGATTATTTCCAAAAGGTGTATTTATCATCTAGTTGGGGTCAAAGATTCCATCTCTGAGACCCCAACTATCCAGTCAGTTCCAGTTGTCAACAAGTTCCCTAACGTGTTTCCCAAAGATCTTCCTGGAGTCCCTCCTGAGCGGGAAATAGACTTTGGCATAGACCTTCTTCTAGACACTTAGCCTATCTCCATCCCTCCTTATAGAATGGCTCTAGTTGAGCTTAAGGAGTTGAAGGAGAAGCTAAAAGACCTTTTTGATAAAGGTTTTATCAGGCCCAGCATCTCTGCCTGGGGTACTCCAATACTATTCGTGCAAAAGAAAGATGGTACTCTCAGAATGTGCATCAATTACCGTCAATTGAACAAGATCATAGTCAAGAATAGGTACCCCCTACCCAGGATTGACGACTTGTTCGATCAGCTTAAGGGAGCCAGTTATTTCTCTAAGATAGATCTCAGGTCAGGGTATCATCAGCTAAGAGTTAGAGAATGTGACATACCGAAAACAGCTTTCAGAACTCGGTATGGTCACTACGAATTCGTGGTTATGTCCTTCGGATTGACTAATGCCCCCGCAACTTTCATGGACCTGATGAATAGAGTTTTCAAGCAATATCTAGATATGTTCGTATTGTATTTATCGACGACATTCTGGTATACTCTAAAATTGAGGAAGAACATGCTAATCACCCGAGGATAGTGCTTCAAACGCTTAGAGACCGCCATTTCTTCGCAAAATTCAGCAAATGCAAATTCTGGTTGAAGTCTATGACTTTCCTTGGTCACGTGGTCTCGGGTGAGGGTATTCAGGTCGATCCTCAAAAGATAGCAGCGGTGAAAGACTAGCCTAGACCTACCTCTCCAATACAAATTAGAAGTTTCTTGGGTCTAGCCAGTTATTACCGGCGTTTTGTGGAAGGGTATTCCTTTATTGCATCTCCTCTAACTAGGTTGAATCAGAAAAAGGTGAAATTTCAGTGGTCAGATGCCCCTGAGAGAAGAGTTTTTAGGAGTTAAAAATGACTCATTACCACTCTAGTTTTGACCTTACCAGAAGGAACATATGGGTTTGTGGTGTATTGTGACGCTTCCAGAGTTAGACTCTGTTGCGTTCTGATGCAGCGGGGTAAGGTGATAGTCTACGCCTCTAGACAACTCAAGGTTCATGAGAAGAGCTATCCAATTTATGACTTGTATTTGGCAGTGGTAGTGTTTGTGTTGAAAATTTCGAGGCACTACCTTTATGGGGCTCACGTGGATGTTTTCACTAATCACAAGAGCCTTCAGTATCTGTTCAATCAGAAAGATCTAAATCTTCTTTAGAGAAGATGATTGGAGCTATTGAAGGACTATGACATGAGCGTGCTGTATCACCCAGGCAAAGCCAATGTGGTGGTTGATGCCCTAAGTAGGATGTCTATGGGGAGCGTGACTCTTGTTGAAGAGGGCAAAATGGAACTGGCAAAGGATATCCACAGGTTAGCTCGGTTGGGAGTGTAGTTGGTTGATACAGTTGAGGCCGGAGTAGTGGTGAGAGTGGATCAAATTCTTTGTTGGTAGTGGAAGTTAAGTCAAGACAGGATGAAGATCCCATATTGCTTAAGTTGAAGGAGGCGGTTCTCAGAAAAGAAGTGGAGACTTTCTCCCAAGGGGAAGATGGTGTACTCCATTACCAAGGTAGGTTGTGCATACTAGATATGGGTGATTTGAGACAGCAGATACTAGTTGAAGCACCCAGTTTGAGATATTCCATCCACCCAGGTTCTACTAAGATGTACCATGATTTACGAGATATTTACTGGTAGAACGGCATGAAGAGAGACATCGCAAAATTTGTAGCTAAGTGCCCGAACTGCCAGCAGGCAAAGTAGAACACCAGAGACCGGGAGGTATGACTTAGGATATCAACATACACACATGGAAGTGGGAAGAAGTATATATGGATTTTATTACAGGTCTACCTTGGACTCATCGGCAGCATGACTCAATCTGGGTTATAGTAGACTGAATGACTAAGTCAGCACACTTCTCCCCAGTTAAAACTATAGAATCAGTCGAGGATTATGCTAGACTATATATCCGGGAGTTGGTCAGACTTCATGGGATGCCCTTATCCATAATCTCAGATAGAGGTACCGAGTTCACCTCTCATTTCTGGAGATGTTTTCAGAAGGGACTTGGTACCCAGGTCAAGCTCAGCATAGCTTTTCACCCGCAGAAAGATGGACAAGCTGAGTGGACTATTCAGACCTTAGAAGATATGTTGAGAGCATGTGTGATCAATTTCTAGGGCATTTGGGAAGATCACTTGCCTCTCATCGAGTTTGCGTACAACAACAACTACTACTCTAGTATCCAGATGGCCCCATTTGAGGCATTGCATGGTAATAGGTGTAGATCTCCTATCGGGTGGTTTGAGGTTTGTGAAGATACTCTAGTCGGGCCAAACTCAGTTCATGAAGCTATGTAGAAGGTACAACTCATCCGAAAAAGGTTGAAAAAAGGTCAGAGCCGACAGAAATCCTATGCTGATATGAGGCGGAGAGAGTTAGAGTTTGTAGTAGACGATTGGGTTTATCTAAAAATTTCACCCATGAAAGGGGTGATGAGATTTGGGAAGAAATAAAAACTCCGTCCAAAATATGGGGAACCCTACAGAATTCTGAGGCAAATTGGCTATGTAGCCTATAAGCTGGAATTACCTTCAGAGTTATCATCTGTGCACCCAGTGTTCCATGTGTCGCTATTGAAGAAGTTCATCGGTGATTCGACTTCAGTTGTGCCACTTGAAAGTGTGGGAGTGAAAGATAGTCTCTCTTATGAATAGGTTCCAGTTCAGATCCTTGAGCGTCAGGTTCGTAAGCTGAGGAACAAAGAAGTAGCTTCAGTCAAAGTCTTATGGAGAAATCAGCATGTTAAAGGAGCTACGTGGGAAGCCAAAGTAGATATGATGGCTAGATACCCACATTTATTCCCTTCCAGCTCAATTTCAGTTTAAGGTATCAATTTCCTCCCTACAAACCATATTCAGTTACACGTTCAGTCCATGTGTCCTAGTTTCCTTTATGTTACAGAATGTGTGTATGATTCGTGAATTCAGTTAAGTCATGTTGTTCAGTTCGGAGGTATTCATTCCGTTAGTTTTCAGCTTTCATGATTAGTATTTGAGTTTAATGATTGCAATTCTCTATTTTCTATATGTTTTCCAACATTCAAGGACGAATGTTCCCAAGGGGGAGATATTGTAATGCCCAGGAAATCCTAATATCAGACTTGGGAGTTGAAACGGAGAAAATAGAATTTTTTGCACCAGGTCACAGAATGAGTCGTCTTGTGACCCGTGGAGTAGGACACGAGTCGTGGAGTGACTCGTGGGGAAGGGTCCATACTTGGTTGAAAAATTTGGGAAGTTGAGTGACCACGGGTGTGACCACGAGTCGTGGTCGAGTTGTCAGGTCAGTCATGGCTACGGGATGATTGAAAAATCAAGGAAGTTGGGCAATGCCCTTAATGGGTCATCACCGCGACTCATTGGGAACACTACGAGTCGTGGGCAGCCCGTGGTGACCCCCTAGTAATTTTAGGCAGTGTAGACGATGAGAGGTGACTACGAGTTGTGGTCACCACTAACGACCCGTTACATCTCCCGTGGTCACAACAATGGATTTTGGGTAGAGTACTTCATGAGTTGGACCACGAGTCGTGGTCACTGGGCACGACTCGTCCAATCCCTCATTGGGACTGGTAGAGTGATTTTTCTCTAAGATTTTTAGGGGCTTTTTCATAATTTCCTAAACTCCTAGAATCTAAACTACATTATTTGGGGCTCGTACAGGAGGGAGTTAAAAGGGTGATCGATGTTTTCTTCTCACCCATTCTCTCAATACTTAGACTCAGTATGCAGAAACTCTTAGGGCTAGAACTAGGGAAATCGAATTCTTCTCAGACTTTCAAGGAATTTCCTCTAGGATGTCTTCACCGGGTAATTCAACAAGGAAATAGTTCTTCCCTTGTGTCCCCAAAATCTTCTCTATTTTCCTCTTTTAGTTTAGCCCTGTGGATTCGAAATGTAGAAGATTGTCAGAATTATATCCTTAAATATTGAGTAGTATATTTCTCATGATTTAATTGCTTTATTATTCCCTAATTCTAGAAATTTGTAAAAATTGTATCTTGTGAAATAATTTATCCTTAAGTCTCAGCTCAGTAGAAATTGGAATCTTATGGGTTGAAATAATTTTCCCTGTAGCTTGGTCCTGTCAGTTTTGGAATGCACATATTGTAGTTTATGTTGAAAACTCAGTCAGATTCATGTTAGTCTAGTCTTAGTCGGATTTTTAGCTTACTCAATATTGTCCAGAAATGTCAGCTGATCAGTTTGAGCACTTAGTGGTTCTTTAAGCGGTCATTAAACATTCAGATAAGCAGCTCTGACCAGCCTAAGGACCCTAGTTTCATATTACAGTTTTTTCTTTACACGATTACAATGCTTCCAGATAAGCAGCTCTGACCAGTCTTAGAATATCAGTTACAGAATTCGAACTGCTAAGACTCTCAAGGTACTTCCAGATAGGTATTCCTGACTTATTCTTAGTCCCTAGATTCGAGCTATCAGCTTAGTAGTCAATCAAGGACTATCCGTTGGGAGTAGGACTTAGCACCGAGTGGACCGGGGTTCCAGCGCACCCGGGTTCCTTGAACTACGTTGCCACCATAGGTTATATTTCTTTGGCCTCATGGCCCTAGACTCGTGATCACTCATTTTATGCCTATATACCCTACCAAGGTATATTGGTTCCTACTGATAGGGTGTATACATCGGACTCCTCATCTAGCTCACGTGGTTATATGTCGGTTATAGACTCTCCCACTAGTCAGTTCAGTTCAGTCTCAGATTAGCTCAGTTAGAACAGCTTCGGACTACTCAGTTCAGTACAATACTTCAAATTAGCATCTCAGATTTAGGGCATGTCTTTGACCATCAGACAGGGTCATTTTGACCAACTCAGTATATGATAGATTATTCAGTTTCAATATTTCAGTTGGTCATTGCATGTCTTTACAGTTCAGTTGTTCTATTCTCCGTGTTATGGTTTCTCTCACTTACTCAGTACATTCAAAGTACCGATGCACCTTTTATGTTGGATCTTTTTATGATACATCTGCAGGTTCTTAGTGTTACACCCCGTAAATTCTCGACACGTAGATGGCCTACTCGCATGTTGGTTAAGAGTTTTAGAATGCCATACATGCTAGAAAAAGGCCCGGGGAAAGAT